>JAOVYW010005187.1:0-10000 GCA_025775045.1 Hiodon tergisus
ACACACACACACACACACACACACACACACACACACACACACACACACACACACACACACACACACACATACAGACAGATTATCTAGCCGTGTTTTTGTGATTTTTGTACACAAACCTAGGCCCACCCTTGAGCCTGAACTAAATAAATGAAGGTGATAGACAGAAAAATAGCAAACACAATGCTTCTACAACACTCAGATGGCTGTGCAGAGTAATGCTTTCCTACGGTTCGACCCTAGGTCGATTTACCCTGCATCGTTTTAGTACTTGTGTCACTGTAAAGGTGTCTGAAGTTTGAAATTGCGGCTGAAAAAAACCAATAACAGAATATGAGATGGCTATAGTTTGATACTGCCTCAGAAATCCAGTACCTTTAGATGGGCTTTGATTGTAGACGTTATTATGAGTTCGAATCCTGTGTGTCTTGCCTTTGTCTGGATTATAGATTAGGAGCCTTATCAGTCACACTCTACTGTGGCTACTGGAGGGCATTAAAGCATTAAACTGTGCTTAGCAGATGTTCTTATTCATCACATATACACATGCCCCACTTAGATTTGTACATTTGTAGCCCATTATTTTTCCTTAAGGAATTCAGTGATCCAGCAATGCAATGTCTGTGGAGTACAAGGGAAGAGAAAGAGGTTGTCTCAGAGCTCTGAGGTCTTGGAGGGGCATAAAGTAGGATTGAATACAAATGACGGAGGGATTTGGGTCAAATGCAAGAAGCAATAGGTAGCCACTGATGCAACTTACAATCTTGTTGTACAAACTCAAAAGTTGTTCCAAGTAGTAGTGTGGTTGGTAATCAGTATGGGTTTCCCAAATCTACGATACAACAAGTTTGTGTACATTTTTTAAAGAATCTCATCCCATTCTCCATCTGCATGTTATAAACACAACCATTAACTCAAGATTCTTGAGAAATGCGCTAGTGTAGGAAAATACAAGTATTCAGAATGAAGTGTTTACATAGCCTAATATTCCAGTTATCTGCTAGATATCTTAAAATCCCAGCAATCTAAATACTCTTATTCGGAATACACTGTTTCTGTGATGTTTTCCAATACCTACATGAAGTATTCTGAATGATAATGAAATAATAGCTTACATGTAAATGAGGTTACTGTGTTAAAATCTAGTTAATGGGGTTTATGTGCAGAACTCCATTCGTCCATATCAAAAAAATATGGGGTAGACTTTTTATTTTCCTGCGATTTACAATTTATTTTATTTTAAGCGACATATAGTTTAGTCCTACATTCATCCACTCATACAGCTGTTTACTAAAGCAATTCAGGTTAAGCATGAAATTGTTTAATCTTAAAATGACCTTGCAATATTATGAAATGACTGACAGCTGAATGTGATGGGATTAAGCACATATTTAGCATATGATATATGGTTTGGCTAATCATTTATTACGGGCTAGGATACACATACATATAATTAAAAATAAGGTGTGTGATCTTATTTCAAAGTGTGCTAGCACGGAAGATACTCAGGTCATTAAAGCTGTCTCAGAAAAGCACCTATTCTACAGATTCTTTTTCCCAAAGCATTCTTAAAATGCTACGTATTTTTAATGGTTTGAGTCAATAATTTACCAACCATATGCCATTCAACATGCTTGGGATGCTGTTAATGGTATGATTACCAAGCAGTTACCAAAGCGACCACAAAAATAGCCAATGACCCTTCCGAGGCTGAAGGCTTGTTGACCTTTCCTGGGCCAGGGGCATGTTGTTGACCTTTCCTGGGCCGGGGGCATGTCTGTGACCCTTCCGAGGCAGGGGGCATGTCTGTGACCCTTCCGAGGCCGGGGGCATGTCTGTGACCCTTCCGAGGCCGGGGGCATGTTTGTGACCCTTCCGAGGCCGGGGCCATGTTGCAGACCTTTTCGAGGCATGGGGCATGTTTAGACAAGCCTCTCTTTAGCCCGTTTCTGTTTAGTCCGTTTTTCATTAAGCTACACTAAGCTTTCTCTCAGACTGTGTTGCCCCAATGAATGGAAAGAACTGGCATTCAAATGGTGACACATCAGACGAAGCTTCCTATTGCTGTGGTGATCTAAATCCTTCTCTGACAACGAGAAGTGTCAGGATCTCTACAACTATGCTTGGAGCTTGACATCAAATCAATGTGTGAATGACTCTGAAGACATTAATTGGGCTATAGACATGACAATCACATCAACAGCAACTCCCTCAAACAGGACAGCAGGCTATTCTGGCATTTTAAACACTTCTTATAGGTAGGTATGCAGTCGAGGAAACCTGGTATTTCATCATATAGTGCCCCACTCCACTTCAATGACACTTCCCTTGTCTTCGTGTTTGGTTATTGTGTTTGTGTAAATTTAATTGTAGTTAATTTCTTTGCCTACTGAACTGAACATATTTAATATGAAAACAGAGTGAAAAAATGTATAAATGTATTTTGAACTTGTTTGGCGAGGACAATCTCTAAGGCTATATGTTCAAATTTGACATGAAACACATCGACTGCATTAATGGATATTGCCAGAGGATGAAAGACAATAAAGATTTAACTTAAATTTCAGAGCACAACCAAAATTCACTGATTCACACAGAATTAATTAAATGTGTTGAGGAGAGACAGATTACATAGTCCAGAAAATAATTTTTTATTGATTGCAATTTTTGATTCTGTCAGAGAGATATCAACAGAGCATTAAAATGAGTCTGGTCATACTTCATAAAAAAAAAAAGTTATAAAACTATTCTGTTTAGACTTATAAGTAATATAACAAATAAATATAATCTAAGTTTTTCCTCTCTCACAGAACCAGGTGTTAGACTAATAACCCCTTTTTTCTGGCGTTGAGATTTTGCTCTCTTAGGACCAGACGTTAGACTTATAAACCCTTGTTTCTGGCGTTGAGATTTCGCTCTCTTAGGACCAGACGTTAGACTTATAAACCCTTGTTTCCGGCATTGAGATTCGACGTCTTATTCTGTGCTCACAGGCAAAAACCACCAAGCTCAGCAATATTTACCGCTGTGAAAACAATTACATTTGGTTTGCTGTCTGCTGCTTGCCATGAACCAGCATTAGGTATTGCGCGCAGTGATTTAATGGCAGAAAAAATATAAAATGTATTAGAGTGAATCAAATTACAAAAAATTAAATTATTGTCCTTAAGTTAACTAACCCTATGTGCAAGCGGGGCCGAGCATTTATAGCGCCTCAAAATTAATATTTTTTAGGAAAATCAGCAGCCCAAGACAGAAACATAAAATCTAGGCAGCTTTATAAAATATGTAAAATGGATATGTGAAGGGGATACGTTATTTTGTGTGAACTCTACGAATTGTTACCAAAGTAGACCTCAGATACAAGCACACTTCAGCATGCATGTCATAACATCAATTAGCAAGATACCGCAAAAGCTACACAAAAAATGCATTTAAAAACATTATTCATTTATTATGGTTACATTCCTTAACCCATCACATCAGGCACAGCTCCTTTAATTACCTTATATTGGAAAAAAATTATAAAAACTAATTTGCAATAAGTTATTGGATGGAAAAGAGTTGTGTCTGAAGCTATAGGTTTGCAGTTAAGGAATGTAACTTGACATTATGGACTAGGGAATGTAACTAGTAAAAAAATCTAGATAAAAATAAATATTATTAGAATAACGCAATTGGAAGGAATATAGTCTGTGTGTGTGCGTGTGTTTTATATCCCAAACTGTCCACCGTAATAAAATACAGAACTATTTGGTTATCGAAATCTACTGGAAAAAGGTTCAGGTTAGATTATTTTTCCATTGTTCCAAATTAGAACCTTTTCATTAGGTTCTGCTATGAATCAAGTGTTTCCCTTTCCAAACTGATGTAATGGATTAAGGGCAAGCACTTACAGTATCAACTAGTACACAATAATTTAGTACATTGTTTCAACTAAATGTAGTATTTTCAACACGTATTTACACATTTTTGGAAATGTCAGTTATCTCAATCCCGTCTGGCTACCCTATTTAAGAAGTCATAGATATTCCCCTGAATAGCCTGTAGCCGCAGTACGACTTGGAGAGGTTCAAAAATATTCAGCAACAAAAGTGAAAATGTTGGACATCTGGAAAATACGTACACAACCAAATAATATAACAAAACAAATTAAATCCATATCCATGTGGTGTTTTTACAATATACTCCAATTTTTATAACGCTGATTAAAATGGATGTGGGAAAATCAGATATTCCAAGCGTAGAAGCGAATGTTCTTTTACCCAGACCACAGAAGCGCAGGGAGCACAGTACAAGCAGCCGTGACAGATGCAGACACAGATGTTCATAACCAGCACTGCAGAACTGAAGTGTCAGATCAGTCTCTGGCAAGCGGGGCCTCCATTATCACTGAGTAATTGGTCATTATGCAGACAGCAGACAAGGCCACTTTGGCACAGTAGCCCAACCAGACTTTTTCTTTACCTCGAAACAATAAACTCTAATTAACGCGTTCATTTGCAGTTTCACCTGATTGGCACACAGCTACCAGGTTGGATTCAGTATAGCCCGATCCATAAACCAGCTGTCAGGCTGAAGTCAGTTTAACCTGATCAGCCCATAGATGCAAGGATGATATCAGTTTAACCTGATCAGCCCACAGCTGCTAGGATCAATTCTGTTTAACCTGATCAGCCCACAGCTGCCAGGATGAAGCTGGTTCAACCTAGACCCAGCTGTACGGAAATGGGGAACAGTGAAACAGGAAGACACTCACAGGCTCTTACAGAATACAGCTTAATTTCAGGAACCCCCTAAACAGAGACTGTAGTTTCAGTCACTTTTTCAGTCAAGGGGATGCATGCCGCTCTATCCTCTGACTGGATGTGACTCAAACCGAATTGGCACTGAAGACTAGCTCCATCAGCTGTAACCCCACCAGCTATATAACTATTGTATAGTAATTAAGGGGGTGCATGGTTTTTTCTTTGAGTTCATTCGTGGGTCAATTTCAACCGCCTCTTCAGTTTGACTGAGATGGGTTAAGCAGTGGACAAAACCAGAAATGTGATTTTTTTGCGGATTAGAGATATTAGAGATATTTCAGGAGCTCCCAAGAAAGGAGTAACACTATCTCTTACAATCAAAATAAATATAATTCCTGGTACCTCATACTCAAAAGAAATTGCCTGTCTGACTGACAGACCTATTTCATATGTAGCTGAGGTTTTACATGTGTAAAATGAGCTGTTTGTTAACATCGTATCTCAGGTGCGTATCTTGTTAAATGTATAAAATGAGCTCTCAGAAATGATGTATTTTCGTTGCGGACATGGTTACATGCGTAAAATGAGCTGTGCGGATCCGGTTACATGTGTAAAATGAGCTGTTGGGTACACTACGTCTCGTTGGCGGATCTGGTTACATGTGTGAAATGAGCTTTCGGGAACACCACATCTCCGTGGCGGATCCGGTTACATGTGTAAAATGAGCTGTCGGGAACACCTCATCTCAGGTGAGAACCAGTTACATATTAGCAGCAAACTTGAGAGGGAATTTTCCCCTCGTGGTGTGTTAACATCCCTTTAACGACTCTGTTAGCAGTGCACTTGAGTGGGAATTCCCCACTGTGGTGCGTTATTGTCCGATTAGTAGGAAATTTAATCTGAATGGGAGCGATCCCAGGGCAATCCCTTAGCTAATTGCAGTTCTGAAAGGGGTGGAGGGGCCATGGAGATGAAACACATATGACGTTTATTCACATAGACATGTTTTTACACACACACACTGGTCGTATGGACCTTTCTGTCACAGCTCCGGAGCAGTCTAGATACTTCAGCTGCTACGACAACCCTTTAAGACACCAGTCGCTCACTGTGAATGCATTGCCCTGTTAGCGAATGCTAGCTGGCTCCCTATTTGCACATATTTTATAGGGGCCAGGTGCAGAGAGGTCAAACTTCAGGGCATGTAATCCATAAATCTGAAATCCATTTTCTAAAATAGTTGGTCTTTAGAGACGCGTATATCACCTCTATCTTCATTACCAGCCCTAGAAATTTTGCAGATTGAACCTGTTTCAAACGTGCCATGCCCACAGCTTTACATTTCATACAATCCTTCATCTACAAATCATTAGCCGATGAAAAAAAGGCTAGCTAGATTAGTCATGGCTGATTGGGACCCCATTAGTTATTCTGAGATGAGGTACCCATGGCGTGGTATGGGGCTCAGGCAGAGAGGCCAGGTAATGAATTAATGAAGAGAAATTTTACTCTGGTTTTATGGGCAGTCCCAATGGGTAAGCTATGCTTAAGCCAGCAGCGTCCTGTTAACCCCATTTCGTGGCAGAGTTTTAAATGACCCTGCGCTGCAGGACGCTGCTAAGCCTTCACATGTTTTAGTCACAGGGCAATTTTTTAAAGGAAAGCAGTGTAAACCAATCCAAGGGTTGTGGTGACATGTGAGAAAGTCACAAAAATAACTGGGGTTGAATCATATTTAATCATTCCTTAGACTTCAGCCTAATAAGATGTGTAATTAGCTCAGTCCATATGGATAGTTCTGGTTTGCTGGACCCCTCTGTTACAACCCGCTAGCTCTGGGATGGGACTGCTGTACTGGTTTTTGACTGTTGCCTGGTTCTTGACTGCAAGTTTGGTTATCCCTACTTCTGTTTATCTGTTTGGCCATTTTGTACAAACTGTATATATATTGCAATTGGTTCACCAGCAGTAGGGGTGTGGCTGCCATTTATTTTGGGGAAGGGGTTCGTTTGGTCTCTGTTTTGGATTAGGGAGTTAGGGAAGGACACTTGTTTTCCTTTATTTTCCTTTCTGGTTAGCTAGCTACCAACCAAAGAATCCTTATGTTTATTATTTTGGCCTTGGCCCACCCTGAAGGTACGTCTGGTGTTTGGTTGTCTTTTTGTATAGTTGTATGTATATATCGTTTGTTACAATATACCACCATTTGTTAACACAAACCTGGTTGTGTTGTTCTTCCTGACTGCCCTCATTTAAAGATCTAAGTCAACTGAATCCCAAGCTGGTTACTCTGCGGCCTAGCCTAGACTGGGTTGTAACACCCTCTTTTAGCTTAGCTCACTCATGCTTGGCTTCCATCAGTGCTGACGGTGATTAAGGGATGTCCGTCTCGAACGGCAATCCATGCTGTTCTTGCTTGTTGAGTAACACAGTGACAGCTCTGCTATTCAATCACTGATTGCATATGATGAGTGAAACATCAGATGTAAAGCTTCTGTACAGCTTGAGTATGTGTTCCTCAACTAAAGCAGCAAAACTGATTGATTGACATTCTAATGAAATTACTGGTATTCTAATAAAAACTTCTGAACACAAATGATGGTAGAGTGTTGATATGACCGACTTGTACAACAACAAACCACCAGAGAGATAGATTTAATTGTATTGACTTTGGCACTTGAGTGTGTAAATCTAAATCTGTTGCCACCACTCTTGCTGGCAAAGTCAAGGCTCGCCAGCAAGAAACCTACTGACATTTTGCGGCTCCTGTATGACAGAGAATGTGATACCTGGCCCATGAGGCATAGTGTGGTGATACCTGGCCCACAAGGTGTAGAACAGTGATACCTAACTGTGACATTTCCCATCATCCTTAATGACTTTGAACGGTGTTCAGTGTAAATCCCAGGCACTAAAATTTGGGAGGACTGTTTTTCTATTGTGCCAATGGGAGAAGGGGCATTTCAATTGCATCACATTTATCAGGTTTCATTAGCTGCGTTTGTGTCTACTTATCACACATTTTTATGGAAAAATGAATAAACTTGCATAAGGTGCGTTTCCATCCAACTAAGCAAAATATGTTTTAAAAAAAAAAGATAAAATATGGAATTTAGGTTTACTTAGATGAAATACTTTACCTGCTAAACAACCTGGGTTTCATGATAGACAGCTAACAAGCTAGCGCTTGTAGGTCCTTGGACATGTTGACATACATTCTTTGTAAAAAAAACAAAATGCATAATATACATGTTCTAAGAGAGAGTATTGATATTTGAGAATAAAGGTTAACTTGCAGTATGAAATTCATAATTCTGTTAAATAAGAAATAAAAAGAAATCAGCGGTTGCCCATGGCAATTCTGTTGAAAGGGGTTGTCTCAAGGAGGAATCTCATAAAATTTCCACTTAAAGCCTACTACAGACTTCTTTTGACAGCCAACAGCACAAGAACGCATGTTAGCAGAATCACATGACTAGTAGAGACAAAATTTAAATAAAACGAAATAACAACAAAAAAACACAATGCAGCAAATTGTGTGTGCTGTGAGCGAGATTCTTCTCCAACTGCTGTGTTGAAAAAGTTTGCATTAACTTCAAGTCAATAACAATCTCTCAATGAAGTTGGCTAACGAGAGACTCGCCAGAGTTGCTGTGCTTGTCTTTGTGTGTATTATTTTCTTTAGTTGGAGATTTTTGTTGTTCAGACCAGTCTCTCACTGATGATTAATTACAGTCTGGTAGTAGGTGGTAAGACAGATGGCATGTCTAGAAGCCTCTGTCCTCTCACATTCCCAAATAAGGCCAGCAGTGAGCTAGACACACAGATTCCACCAAGCCCGACAGGTAGCTATACAAACATATTCCACTAAAGCAATTTCATCACTGAGCATTGATCCTGCATCCATAGGATCTGACCCTGGATCTGCATCTGTCCAAGCACCATTCATAGAGGAACATGGGTGGGAGTGCACTGCCAACCCAAGTAGCTTCTGCATCTTGATGAACCACACATTATGATGCTTCCTCCTACATTCTAACCCCACCTGAAAACAGATCTGTGCCAATCCGTTAGATGTGGACAGAGGCCAGAGGCAAATGCTTCTCATCTCATATTATTCATCACCGGCCTCACAACCACTGATGGCTCATTGGCATACATACAAGAGTTTCTATTTGTCAATTTGAAATGCCCAATAATTTTTTAGGCTCAGCTCACCACTACCACCCCTGCGCTGACTTTCCTTCAAAGCGTGTGCTGTCAGTCGCCCACTTCTTTACGCTCAGCAGACTCACCATGCAACCGCCTCAGAGCAACGATGTCGGAGGACAATGCAGCTCGGGGGAGCTGACAGGCAAGCCCGGAGACACCAGGCCAGACACCTTACCCTCCCTCTCCCTCAATTGGCTGAGCGCCACCCCCTGGGAGCTCCTGTCCACTGTCAGTAGTGGAATAGCCTGGACTTGAACTCACAACGTTCCGTCTATAGTGTGCATCCTGCACTCCAGCGAGTGCTTTTACTGGATGCGCCACTCAGGAGCCCACAACACAGATTTTTAAACAAAGAATGAAATACCAATATTTATTCAAATGTCAAAGAAAGGTTCATTGACTTCAAACAAACAGAAATAAATTCAGCCACCATGTCCCTGTAAACTGGTGGCAACTCATCATAAAGAGTGTATCTGCAGGCAGTCTCCCTAACTGCCTCCTTTTCACTTCTCCGGTAGAGTTCACTTGCCAATTCCCTTCAGGTGATGGCTTGTCAAATGTTGCTTGCTGCCGAGCTAAGCAACTGCAGCCACAGACGTGTTTTATAAAACTATGCAAAAAATAAATTAAAAAAGGACCCTCGGTACACAAACGGAAACAGCAAGTAAATCAGATTCTTTCAATAAAAACACTTGGGAGAAAATTCCAATGAAGGTTCACCTCAACTTTGGCAAATATGCTAATGCAGTCCCTGACATTGACTTCTTTCATTGGTGTTCTGACAGGAGTAGAGTGTTGATTGGTGTCCTGAAAGAAATCTGTCACCAACCAAACATCCATGGCATTGTAAAAACATGGAGATGCAGGCTATTTCCTGTAGGTGAAATGACAAAACACCTGTCAAGTTCTTCTAAATGATTATGTGCTCCATCTTGTTGGCAGGTCCCCCTGAAACTAGTATTTCAGTCCCCCTCCTAATAATTTTAGGCCTTTTTTTTAGTACTCTAATTAGTTGAGCACAAATTATAAGCAAAGTTAAAAAT
>JAOVYW010005189.1:12816-23688 GCA_025775045.1 Hiodon tergisus
GCTCACAGCGCACTGCAGTACGATACAGTGTCATGGCTCACAGCACACTGCAGTGTGATAGTGTCATGGCTCACAGCACACTGCAGTGTGATACAGTGTCATGGCTCACAGCACACTGCAGTATGATAGTGTCATGGCTCACAGCACACTGCAGTACGATACAGTGTCATGGCTCACAGCGCACTAGTACGATACAGTGTCATGGCTCACAGCGCACTGCAGTGCAATACAGTGTCATGGCTCATAGCTGCTTCCATTTCTGTGTTGTGACTGGGATTACAACAGCGTTTTGACTGGCGAGAGTAGGATTATGGCATCACTGGATGGGTGACCATGAAGACATTTCAACAGTGACACAAGCTTATAGACAATAAAAGCTCCCTGACGATAAAAGTTTGCTTTAAAATGTAAGTGTACAATCGACAAAATGATTTTTTTTTTGTGTGTTTTCCCTGCCTTTTCCCTCCCCTGTTTACACATTGATTTATTTTATTCATGCATTAGTCAGCTTCACGTGCCAAGGCCAGATGAATAAAAACGTGCTTCCTCGCTTCCTGTGTTTCCAGGGCCACTGGTGATTTTATTTTCACTGCCAAATCCGTGCCCCTATAATGACCCGACTCTCCTGCGCACTCTCTCTCTCTCTCTCTCTCCCTTCACCGTTCCTCTGATCCCGCCTGGCAGGTGTTTCGGGGAAGACACCTGCATCTCCATCCCGGACATCGAAGCAGTGGTAATGGTGCTGCAGCCCAGCGAGCCTCAGATCACCATCGCCGGGTTGGAGCACCTGACCCGCCCCTCCGCGGACCTGAGCAGCCCGGCCGGACTGCCGCTCTTCCGGGACCTTCACATCATCAGCACCATCACCAGGAGCGATGTACCCACCCACAGTGCAGGTAGCTGACAGAGCACGGGCGCTGAAACACCGGATGGTGTGCCGGAGGAGTCAAACCGCGGGCATCTCATCCCTGTGTAGATCTATGTCGTCTACATAGTTGTGTCCGCCAATTTTTAACTCGTACCAAAAATAATAATTAAATAAAGAAAATTTATAATAATATCAACTGTTAAACAAACAGTAATAAAAAAGGCATGTGCCAAACCGATGACTGTGATCCTTCAGTCAATTACCACCAATACCTTTGAGCTAGTTATGGAGTTCTGCACCATGAAATGAAGGGTTAAATTTCCCATTATTCTCTGGAAACCCCATGCTCCAGTCTCCCTTTATTATAGAAGTGTGAAATGGTCTTGTGGACCAGGGCGTGTCACCTTTGCTGTGCCCATGATTACCTATGTCTCTGAATACACACTGCGTCTCAATTTGTAGGTGCACATAAAGCTCGCAGGCTTCTAAACAAAAGCACCAACGTGAAACAAACACAAAAACAAACGGCAGAGTGTTTTCCCCAAACGATCCTGGCTGTTCTTTAACAGTCGATGTGCTGTTTCATTCATGAACACCGAATCCCAATGCGGCAACAAAAAATAAAAATATAAAAAATTCCGGGCACTTAGCTTTTAATGCAGCTGAAAGAGCCAAACTTCAATCATTAATTAAATATTACGGATATTTAACACATCCATTATTTGGGTGGAATGTACCCCAAGTGTATTTATGAAAGCGAGTCCTAAAGACTTTTATTTTGTAGAGTATTTCTTCCCTCAATACGCTCTTATTATTACACATGGCGTTTTCTTTTCAGAAGTGGGGGATAAATAAGACTGGATCTAAGATGAGAAACTGATAGTACCTGGTGTTCGTGCCCATTAAGGCCTGTGCCTTACAGACAAATGAGTCCATTTGATCTTGTCTGAAGGCGCACAAAAAATAAAAAACACATACGTGGGATTCTGGATTCAAAGCAATTATCGGGCCAGAGCCGCGTCGAACTGTACGTCGCACCACGAAGGAATCTGCAAACGAATTCATCATGAAGGCCGGCGAAGGAAGACTTCTGCAGACACAGCATCTAGCCAGCACCAGGCTGCAGTTCTTCCAGGGGCCTGTGGCCTTGTTCTAACCAAACCAGACACTAATGCTTTGTGCCGTCGCAGCGAGATTCTCCGTTTTTCATGGTAAACGGGCGTGTTCCCCAGCCCCCCACCCCTCTGTTCAGTTCTCAGGCAGTGGCACTCATGCTTGGCACAGGGAGCTCCTCACGGGGCAGGGGATCTGGATTTACAGCTGTCTCCTCTTCTTTCCGGCTGCAATTAGCTTGGTTCCCGCGTCCCACAACACGGCGGCCTCTTCATTTAGGCAACCCTTCACAGAGCATGGCAGGTGCCAGCCACAGGGGACCCAGAAACCAGGATAAGTGACAGAAAACGGTGCTGACAGCTACCCCCAGCCCTGTAGCGGAATATCCCAGTGCCTATGTGCATCTCCAGTCAGGATATAAGGCATTGAATGTTCTCGTAGTCTTGTTAATTGCTTCATTGCAGCAGTGGATAGTTGTCTTTTCTTGTCTATACTTGATCCACAATTGTAAATAAACCATTGGTTTAAATTTAAAAAATGGCACAATGGCCCTATTACTGGCAACCTAGCAGTTTTCCAATCCTCTGAGCGATGGATTCCAACCAGGAGCACACAAGCACAGGTACGGGACTACCTGAGAGTCTGCGTTCAGGTGGTGACGAGCGCTGGTGGTGACGTAAAGCATGCCACTACGACCCAGCATCCCGTTAATGAAACTGCCTCAAACACGTCGGATGTCACTCAAAATGAATATTTCATACGGAGGAGACAGCTCGTCTAACAGCCAAAATGGGCCTGTCAGTAAACCTGCCACAAATCTCGGAGTCTCTGTGTCACTTATGACCAACGTGATCGCACAGAGAAAAGGCTACATGTGGAAGCGTTATTAAGGGGACGGGGGGAGGAGGGGTTCACACAGCGAACCTTGAATCACCAAACTGGTGCTGTTTGCCTGTGAAGGAAAGCAGTGACCTTTGAAGCATCTTTCCACATCCTGTCGAGGCACTATACAGGAGCCGAGTAGGTGGTGTTTCAGAGTAACCGTTGGACCATACCCAAGCGGCTAATCTTCACCCTATTTCTGTCCCGAGTAGGCTAAAAGCGTTCGAAGACTTGAATAATGCATGTGTTGGTCAAACTCATTAGTCTCTTGTTCTAGTCCCACCTGGGGTTGAGAGCTACACTATCACTGAACGTGCCATGGTGGATATCCATCTCAGACTGAGACGCACCAGCTCCACCACGCGGGTTTAGTTACCAGATGCACGTTTCTGCAGCCCACAGGCCTGGTGTGCTGGAGGAGATCATCCACAACCTGGACTACTGTGACATCCTGGTGATTGGAGAGGAACTGAAGGCCGAGTACGAGAGCCTGCAGCTCCACCGCAGCTCCCTACTGGGGAAGCACCTGGATGCCACCAACTCCACCTCCGGGATCTCAGTCTATGGTGCGTAACCCACCGAAAACTCATCCCGTCTCACACACATCTTCATTCATCTTCTAAACTTCTGCTAACTGGGTTTTGTGTGATTAGTACCTTATTTTTTCCCCCTGATAACTGTTGTTCAGGTGTGGATTCCATGTCCAACTACGAGCAGGTGATCAGACAAGTGAGGTATCACAACTGGCGCACGGCAGAGCTCTCCGAGAGAAAGTTCCGCCTCACCTGCTCAGAGCTCAATGGGCGCTACACCAGCAATGAGTTCAACCTGGAGGTCAGTAACAGCTGTGTGGGGTTCATGGGTGGGAAGGGAGAGGGTCTTGACCAGGGAATGAATGTAAGTAATTGAGTTCTCTGAAGAATCACTTGAATCAGAGCACACAAGGCTATTCAATATCACAAAGGGGGGTGAGGGGGGCGTCTATAACTGATACTGAACATCTAGTTAGATGACGACTTTCCACTCAAAGTCAACACTCGTTAGCCAGTCTTAGGGCTTCTGCTTCTTGAGTGAGAATTGGAGTTGCTCTCTGCCTCGTCCCGCAGGTCAGCGTGCTACACAGCTCCGGGCTGGGGGAACATGTCAACCACATGGTGGCCCAGCCCCAGTACCTGCAGACCGCTCACCGTCCCGTCATGGCGCACAACCTGAACTCCGCCCGCAACCCCGGTAAGAACATCGACAAAATAAAAGAGCCTGAAGTTGCCCAGGGAGGGTTAATTACTCTGCCACTGTTCCTTTTTGACCCTACACAGCAAAGAGATTAAGCCTCGAAGTGATGAAGGCTGCAGGTTGCCAGGCAGCTAAAGGGAAAAAATCGAGGCTGTTCCATTTGATCAGGAAGCAGCACGGAGGGGCATGCTTTTTTCACACAATGTCCTGGGTGTCTATCTCCACACGCAGAGCCCAGCTGGGGGCTAAACTGCGCGCCACGCAGCGATTGTTCCCTGTCCTCCGCTGCCAGCTTTCTGTAATCGTTTGATAAATTAATTTGATCAAAAGAACTCTTGCATAAGGGGTCAGGGCAAGATAAAAAGAGAGGAAGGTGGGAGGTGGAAAAAAGAAAAAGAAAGCGAAAAAAACAAATTATTTTATCGCCTTAACAAGGTAGATAATACGGGTTACACTATTAGACTTCCCCAGGGAGCACCTGATTTGCCTGCTCTGGAGCAAGATCTAAAGTCGTATCTGGACGAGAAGGGGAGAGAAAAGGAGAGTCAGGTGCACTGGAGGACCTGTGATCTGCACGACGCGCACTCACAGGAGCTATCAGTTCTGCCTGTGGCTTGCTCCTCCGAGCCTGCGTTGGCTCTAAAACCTCCGCCCAATTATGACAGACCACGGGGGTGTGTTGGGGGTGTTTTGGAGAGGAGAATGGAGATTAGAGTTCTGAAGATAAAGATGGCACATCAAGGAAAGAGCCCTCTCCCAGAAGGTGTCAGAACAGCCGATTGCATTAGGCCTGGAGATTTATCTGGCTCCGGAAGGCTGCTGAGCAATCAAGGGCTGAAAAATAACTAAGAACCGGGATGAATGGGACTTGTCCTCCCCAAAGGCCTACTGCAACCTCCAGGGTTCTGATGCTTTCTTGCTTAGCCCAGGCCCCCGGATCACAGGCCAATCAGACCTAGTGATGTACACCGCGGCCCATTAAGTCCCCACCCGGTACGCCCGGGATTCTGCCTCACGCTGCTCCATGGCACGTGGATCGTGCTGCCACATGATGGGCATATGTGTTCGCCGCGGGCAGCAACTCATTCAGAGTCCTCAGAATCACTGGGCGCCGTACAATCTGTCCTGTGGCGACAGCATGTGTCATCAGGGTAGAGGTGCCAGCTTCTGCTGACCGTCTCCGAAATTCCCAATGACGGTTCCCATGTGACAGATGTGCGATGAGCCTGCTGGGTGGTGCAGGGTTTAAGTTGTCAGACCTTGTAATGAGTTCAGATTCCGGCACTGCTGTTGTACCCTTGAGATAGGTACTTAACCTGAATTGCTTCAGTAAATACCCAGCTGTGAGCCATGTGAATTTGCTCAGAAGCCAAATAAATTATATTAGCAAACTTGTATACATGGTTATTCATTTAAACGCTGTAATCTATATGGCATTCCTCAAATCAGTCCCCCAAAATAATCTCACAAATTGGAAAATATGGCCATTTCAGAGCACATGATCTGGACTAACTCCGACCCTGCTTCATCTCCCACTGTGTGTCCACATCCTTCCTTCCTCTCTTCCGCCGCACAGCCGTCCCGAGTGCCGCCACCGTGGTGATCGTGGTTTGCATCACCGCCCTGGTTGTCGTCGTGGTCCTGGGAATCTACCGCATCCACGTGGCCCACCAGCACAGCTCCAAGGGCGGGGAAGGCAACACAGAGGGCGAAATTGACTGGGGCAACTCGGCCCTCACCATCACTGTCAACCCCATGGAGGTGAGGCCGCACACAAAACAGGCCCCCCCACACAGGGACAGGAAAGCGGGGGGGAAGTAAGACAGAAAATCCGGGAAACTCCAGCGCGAACCGATGCACTGCACTTTTTCGTCTGTTGCAGAACTTTGAGCAGCCGCAGGGCGCCGACGAAGAGGCCAGCGAGGAGGAAGAGGAAGAGGAGGAAGAGGATGAGCTGGAGGATGAAATCACCAGTGCGGAGTCTGAAGACAGTGATGAAGAGGAGACGATGGTCCCCAGGGGGCCTCAGGAAGACCAGAGGAAGAGCCTGGATGACAGGGACAACTCCATGGTGCCCTATTAAACACAAACGCACACACAACAATCACAGAATCTATGCCTAATCCTAAGGCTACTGATTTATTGGCAAGACTAACATCCTTCAAAGGTGTATTTATTTATTTATTTATTTATTTATTTAAGCGTACACACACATTTTATGAAATGTCTCTCTCTGCTGGTTACACAGGTGTACTGCACCATAAACCTGCTCATATGAGGACCGCATCTTGACTGTAGTTCCGGTGGAATTACGGTTTGCTTAGAAATGAGACTAACTGATGGTTGTTAAATGCTCCGTTTTCAATTTATCGTAAAAAATAACGACCAATGAGTTGGTTTCTATATGTGTAAACACGTGTACTTCACTACAAAGACATCAGCTGGTGAATTCATTTAAATGGGCTCACGTTTACTCTTAATGGCCAATACCATCCATGCTCTATGTAGAGTCAACTTCAACGAATTTCTCATTTTGTCTTTCTCCGTAGTCTTGTTAAGAAATCTGTAGTCTTGGCCCTGACAGCTTATAGTTTTTATGCTAGAAAAAATATATTAAAAAAATAACTAAAAAAATAAATGGCTTGTTAATAGCTTTTTTTCCACCTATTTTATGGGTCCTGAGCCACACAAGAATTTTTGACGTTTTAATTAATTTTTCCCTTAAATGTCCATTAATTGGTTTCAGGTTACATGAAGTGAAGACAAAAGGCCAGTCAAGCTCACATTTAAATGACAAATACCGCTCCTGAAACATATGCACTGAACATTGTACTTCCTGTCCTCTGTGTTCGAATATATTTAATCGTACTAAATTATTATTTTTATTATAAAAATCTGAGTCTTAAGAGATGTATGCCCTAATGCCAAGAGAAGTTCATTCATGCTGGACTTACAAATTTATTTTGTATCCATTTTTTCTTTATTTTTCCGTTAACACCTTATGAAGGAGGAGAGTAGCTGTACATTTTTATATGCTAGGCTGTACATAGCGTTTAGAGTAGGCAAAGTGAAGTCCACCCCCTAGCCCTTCCCATCTGAATGTGGCCACATCCGCTTGTTCGAAAAACAACCCAGCCTTGTCCCGTGTTTGTGATTGACGTGCCGAACTTTCGTCTGTCCCTTCGCCAGGCAAACGCTCCTGCCCCTGTTCGGGTGTGTGAGAGACATGTCACGCATGCAGATTGTGTGTGTCCAATTACCCTGGAAGGATTTGTATTGACGCATCCCATCCCCCATTGCCCCTGTCTGGTGTGACACGATCAATCTATTGATCCATCTATTGATCCATCTATTGATCCACTGAGCCATCTGATAAGTGCAGGACAACAAATTGGCATGGTGAGGGAAAAATGTATCAGAAAATGAAGTATCAGAAAATCTTTCAGCTGAAAGATTTTCTGATACTTCATTTACTAGCCCCACATGCATAACCCTATGATTATGAATTACCCTTATTATTGCATTTCCCTAAATGGATAATTTAGTTTAAAACTTTGTAAATTTTTAAAGCAATATTTGTGAAACAAAAAAATAAAAAATAAAAAAAGTGACATTCCTTTTAAACCTTGTATCCCTCCACTTTAGGATTCAAGAAAGAGGCACTTAAAGCCCACGGTGATATGAGGACCTTGCTTGCGGTTTCCTACCCTGTTCGTATTGTGTGAGAAAGCCACTTTAAATTTGTTCATAATTACGTGTAAAGTCAGTGTATCAGTGATTAGGATTTAATCATGAGCTTCAGCACCTGTAGTTGTGTCGTCGCCATCTGGCGACAGCGCCCGTTCTCTTTTCCGACCATCCACGTCCCGGCCATCAGATCTTGCCTCTTTTTTTTTTTTTTTTACATTGAGTACATGTCAACCTCTACTGCTCACATGTTTTTCTATGTCTGTTTTATCAGAGAGAAAAAAAAAAACGAGAAAAAGCCGCCGAGGAAGTTCATAACGATAAACATTGTTTAAAATATAAACCCTGTAAAATGTGTACAACTTTTTTAAACTTACTTTTTTCTTTAAGTTATGGGCTTTTGTTTGTTTTTTGGGTGGTCACTACAGCACTTTCTGTACATCGACCAATAAAGGCTTGTTTTTGAATCCAGTCGTGTCTATTGCTTTCTGTATATCTTTTAAAATGTATGTTAAACTTTTTCAAAAGCCCGAAGCCGAAGTGACGAAAATAGTTTTTCTTTTCTTTTTATTGTTACTGGTGTTTAAATATTTAAATGTGGGTTGCTCTTGTCATTTGAATGATACGGATTATAATATTTCCCCTCAGCGACTATCATCTTAAAACAAAGGCATCTTGTATTTCTCAATATATCCACAAACTGAATCAAAGCCGTCTTGTAGTCAGTGCAAGCTTCACACAGCAGTAGGCGTTTCATGATCTCCAGGGTCTTCTCCCATCCCCAAACAAATAAAGCAAAGAGCTAAAAAAAAAGACCCAACTATTCTACTCAGCTCAAGTAATACAAACACACCCGTTTAGCGAACGTATCAGGTTATTTATACAATACTACCACCTAGAGGCCAGTTGAAGCAATCTTTTTGCAAGTGTCAGGAAAGACTATTAAGGTCAATTTACCACGTTTTTATGGAGACGCATTAATTTTTATTATCTAGCCGTGTATTAATCTGTAACTAAATCCAGTTCAATAAGTCTAATGCAATATCTAGGACTAGCATTGGTAAGAATGAGGTACCTCCAAGTCAAAGTGCGATTTGTACCATGCCAAAGTGCCAAAGGCAAGCCACCTTGATTCATCCTAAAAAAGCCACACGGTTGTTGGTTCCAGTAACATCTCCTTCATAATCCCACAAGTCCTCTTGGCAGTCTCCAAATATACAATAGCTGTATTGAGAGACTGAACAGTCTTTATAGTACACATTTCCCTTCATTCATACTTTTGCTGCTGTCCCCCTGCACAAAGAGGCTCACGTCTGAATCGAATAATCCGAGATCATTATTCCCCATTACGCGACCACCTTCCTTTCAGGCAACCACAGCGCGTACTATCCCTGCATGAACTTCGTCTAGGAACGGCAGGCATTGACAGTGTACAACCCACGCTTCGCCACCAGCAACGCACTTACCTCCTAACAGTGACTGGTGCTTTCTGGAGGGCAACCTCCCGAGGGAAGGCTGTATCTCGGGTGGAGGTCTTTGAAGGCTCGCAGCGGGGGGGATACACAACCAGCGCAGGAGTTTCACAACACGAGCTGGCATTTCAAACCATCCCCGTCGGTGACAGAACCAGGCCTCGTTTCTTCCACCCGGAGCACCCACTGTCCCATTTCTGCCTCGCTTCCAGGACCCCTGACCTGGAACCCGGGCGGAGAGGGACAGCTGGAGATGAGCTAGAGCTGGGACTGCAGCGGCACTAGAACGCCCCAACCCTTCATGCTTTACTGATGAACAATGTGAGAAAAAGTATTTCTTTACGGTTAATTCTTGGGGGCCTGTCCGACTGAAGGAAACTGAAGGTGGTGGTGTGTTGGAGATTGTGCTGACGAAAAACGTCCCCGTTAAACCTTCTCTCGTTCCCTCTGCATCACTTTCACAAAATAGTCCAGATTACGGCTTGTGCTAAATCAGATTCTTGATCTTAACGTGATTGTTTAATCTGCGCCGAGTGATTTGTAAACAGCTGGCCCCAGACGGCGTCACAAAAGCAGAGTGACTTGATTCTCCCCAGGTCCTGATTGGTAGACGTCTTCCCACTTCTTCACTCAGTCACGCTCTTCCTCGCTCCACTTCAACCCACTCGGCAGTGCTGGAATCTCATTAAACCACTCCAGCTGAAAAGCAGACGATTGGCTAGTGGGCGCAGGGAATGCAAACCAATCACTTAGTCTCCCCCAGAGGGATGGGGTAATGTTGGCAATTAGCGGTTTTGTTGATTTGTTTGTTTTAAGGATTTTCTGTTATGCAATTGGCAGGAATTTTTACTGGTAATGAAGTGTGATTAGATCAGTGCCCGTGAAAAATTCCCATTCAGGATGTAATTAATCTGCAGAAATGACTAAACACCAGGGCAAACATTAGGGTAATCAACAAATCAGCATTAATTACAGAAATCTGCGTGCAAATAAGAATATGCTGAAGCGCTATAATGGGATTTCGTGAACTGATGCTGTGTTAAGGAACCCAACATTATTGATCTGAACACTAGTCAATACGGGCAGATTTGTTTGTTTTCATTGTACTTTTGCTCCTTCCCTTACTCTTTATTTTCAGCCCCACTATTTAATCTGCAGGCTCCATATCTTTGTTTTTACCCAGTATGGTGACACACCATATTTGCTCTCCTGCCCAAGGGAGAATAATAGGATACCCATCCATAAATAAGCCTGCCTGGATTTATCACTTGGTAGGAGAGTTATTTATAAGATGGGTGTGAAATTGAGGGGAGCTCTTAGGCATTTATTTATGACTGTGAGCCAGGCGTGATTCTCTCAAACGTTCCTTGCCGTGTCAACTGCATCCTCTGAATTCCTGATGGCAGAGGTGTGTGTTTACTTTGCAAGCTTTGGAATGCTTTCATTTCAATGGTGCTTCTACGATAAACACCATTCTATTAGTTCAGAATGGTAAAACAGGGCATTTAGACACAGGTTTGACCTTCCGCTGGTTATGTCGCGCAGGTGAAACCTTCCGCTGGTTATGTCGCGCAGGTGAAACCTTCCGCTGGTTATGTTG
Organism: Hiodon tergisus; assembly: GCA_025775045.1. Taxonomy (NCBI): domain Eukaryota; kingdom Metazoa; phylum Chordata; class Actinopteri; order Hiodontiformes; family Hiodontidae; genus Hiodon; species Hiodon tergisus. Next base: position 23,672 of record JAOVYW010005189.1, read on the forward strand.
CTCTGGCTTGGGATTTT
>JAOVYW010005191.1:0-12472 GCA_025775045.1 Hiodon tergisus
TTAAAATAAGACCCTTTTATTATAAGGGAAAATAATACCTGATAATTATTTATTCAAATTAAAGCAAGGTGATGTTTTTGTTTAGATCTAAACAATCAGACATTTTAAAAAAATAACCTCGTGACTTCAAATTACATTGAAAGCATCTGACATCACCGACCCAATGGCAATTCGCCTCATATCGCTAAGCAAATATACCCCGTCAATTACTATAGCAACTAGTATGGCAACATGTTTCATGTGTTATTTTTATATAAATAAATTTGTTAGATAACATGTAGGTATTTTGGACAACGGCGTGGTTAATCTGAAATTACTTTTAGCTAGCGATTTACCTGTTATTGTGTGGATCTGTCAGACGTCGGTCACGTTTGGTGCTTCCGGTGGTAATAGTTTAATATTAAGAAATATATATTTTGGTTTGATATTTTAATTAAGTTATCTTAATGTATTAATACTATATACTGTATGATGAGAAAAATATAAATATATCAATATATCAATATAGTAAAACAAGTAACAAAATGGTTTCAAATGACGCAGTATAAATCACAGGAGCACAAGCGCAATGCGTCTGGTTTCAGTGAAGTTGTCAACAACTTTGACATGTGTTTACTTCTGAAGTCTGTCGTCACTATTTATACGTGAGGTTTAAAAATTAATTCAAGAATTCTGTTCGAAATTTGAACAAACGTAGTGGAAATCGTGACGCATCCGCGCCACTAATCAGCTCCGTGCGTTAACGTTGCCGTGTGAACTGAAAGATGCTAGGCATGCACGTGTTGAGATGTGTAAAGTAAAACCATATACTAAGATTGTCATGTGCAAATATTTATCCACTTTCCGCCGGAGAACGTGGACACGAACAGCTACAAAAAGTAGTAGTAGATTTACCAGTATTTAAACGAAATGTGATTGGGCTTAATTGTGGCTAAACTGTCAACACTACATAGAGCATCATTGGTCTGCAGTGGAAATCAGCAGCAATACGTACTTGATGCATATTCATTTCTGTTTCTGACACCACAAGGAATTGCTTAAGTGAAATCAGAGGATGACAGATATAAGGAATGTCTACACACACACACACACACACACGTGCGAATCTTAGGAAATCCAACAATTAACATGTAAAGGTACATTTCCCTCAGAAATAACCTTAAAGAAAACAGCGGGCATGGTCATTGTGAAGGACACAGTATTTATTTATAAATTCAGTGTTTTATCTCGGAGAGTTGTATAAACCTGCTTATTCTAAGAATGATGTATCTACCTTTTCCAAGAAAGCTGTATCTGCCTATTCCTAAAAAAAGCTATATATACCTGGCTTTGCATATACATGTTCTACACGTTCTGTGTCTCCACGCCACCTAAGTTTTCATGTATGGCCGTTGTCAGAGTCATTTACTATCGTAAACCACTTCACTGAACCACTTAAATTTTATTCAGTGTGGCAGGGTATGCCCTTTTATAAAAATTGAGAACCAGTTTCTGACAAAAAACAAAAAAACAAACTAACAAATTACCGGCTAGTAAATTTCTCTGAAACACCATGTTTGTCAACTATTGACTTGGGTTCTCACATGATTAAGAAGCAAACCACTGGGATCCTTCGGTAATTATGTTGAGGTTTTTACTTGCAACTTAGCCATCTGTTTTTTGCAATACAAAAACATTTCTAATCCAATTTCACTTTGGAATGTCATGCTTGTACAGCTCGGTCCCGTTCACTGTGAGGGTGTACACTTTGCCGGTGTCTGAGGTAGATAGTGAGAGAGAAGAGTGATAAAATTGGAAGAAGGAAGGTGAGGGAGAGAACAGAACAGAGAGAGAAAAGAGTAAGTAAATAAAGTGAGATTGAACTTTGGAGAAGAGGACCAAAAGACATATGACATCACACTGATGTTGTCACAACTTCAAACTGACCAGTCAGCCGCAGCAGCGCCCTGTTGACCTCCAATCCTGTCAGCTAGAGCTGTGTGAAAGTCAGCATGGAGTGAAAAGTGATGCAGGACACCCTGAGCCCGGTGTCTTGATGGTACGCAACAGCTGCTCCGGGCACCACCTCCTCATCATCAGATAGGCTGGCTAAAACAACTTGCTACAGGCATCCTCCAGACCTAGCAACTACATATTTTCCTGGGGTATGGTCTGACCTACATCAGTGGTGCATTAAGGCCAGCCTAGGGCCTATTCTGCGTCCAAAACATTCAGATAGGCTGGCTAAAACAACTTTAGGCAACCTTAATGCCTGGCCCAAATTTGAATGAGGTCTTTGATCACCTACTGCCCCTCACAGACTGTGACATAGGACAGAGTGGTGGCTGGCATTCCTCCAGGACATCTGAGCCAGCTCCGAGGTCACTGGCGAGTTATGCAGCAGGAAGAGTGTCCCCTGGTGATCCCACAGGAGGACATTGTCCCGGGAGGACAGGACCCTCTTAAATCCTGGTGCAAGGGGAGGCACAGCCGCTTGGGAAACCTGGTGGACCCCGGGACGCACCCAATGGGTCCGGCTGCATTCTCGCTTGGCGCTGCTCAAGGGCTGCAGGTGGAGGGCTGAGGGAGGGGTCAAAGTAAATTACAGGTTACTTAAGGAAAAGGGTGAGGAGTCTAGCAAGACAGACAAACGATTTTGGTGTCTGTGTTTCTTAAATTTTTAATTTCCATTTTATGGAAAATTATTTTGAATTTCATATATTCCATTTTCTTTGGATGGACAGTATTCAAAAAAGCTATGAATAAACATGGAGGGAACTACATGTTGAAAGGCTGAATGAATACTGGGAAAAGCGCTCCCCGACCCCCCGGTTCTCTCACAGTTCAAGATGGCCGTCCTCCTCCAGTTGCAGGGCTGGGTGTTGGACAGGTAGGGGCGGCACAGCCTCTTCCAGAGGTAGGTGCTTAAGCACAGTTGGTGGAAGGCGTGGCAGGTGGCCCCAAAATCCAAATAAAAGGCACACCCACCCCTCGTGTCTCCGTCTCTGGCCACTCACGGAACGGACACGCCCCCGTGAAGTACAGATATCCTCTGTTTTAATCTCAACAACACTGTGCAAACAGGCCCGCGTGGTCCGATCCAACAGACAAGCTAACGTAGCTCAAATTGCTGAAAAAGTTAATTCTGGTTCTGATAGAAAGGTGTCAGAACACAGTGCATCGCAGTTTGTTGCATTTGGGGCAGCGTAGCCGCAGACCAGTCAGGGTGCCCATGCTGACCCCTGGCTGCTGCCAAAAGTGCCTACAATGGGCTTGTGAGCATCAGAACTGGACCACTGAGTAATGGAAGAAGGTGTGCTGGTCTGATGAATCACGGGGATGTATGTACCAGGTGTGTGTGCGTTGCTTACCTGGAGAACACAAGGCACCAGGATACACTATCGGAAGGCAAGGCCGGCGGAGGCAGTGTGATGCTTTGGGTCCTGCCATTCATGTGGATGTTACTTTGACACATACCACCTACCTAAGCATTGTTGCAGACCATGTACACCCTTTCATGGCAACGGTATTCCCTGATGGCATTGGCCTGTTTCAGCAGGATAATGCAACCCGCGATAAAAATGGATCAGAAATGGTTTGAGGAACACAACGAGTTTAATGTGTTGACTTGGCCTCCAAATTCCACAGATCTCAATCCAAACAAGCATCTGTGAGATGTACTGGACAAACAAGTCTGATTCATGGAGGCTGCACCTCGCAACATACAGGACTTAAAGGGTCTGCGGCTAATATCTTGGTGCCAGATACCACATCACACCTTCAGAGGTCTAGTGAAGTCCATGCCTCGACGGATCAGGGCTGTTTTGGTGGCAAAATGGGGACCTACACAATATTAGGCAGGTGGTCATAATGTTATGGCTGATCGTTGTATAAATGACAGCCTCCTGATTGGCAGCAGTCCAGGTGAGAGTGTTGGTGTCTAGACTGAGGAAATCCTCTCCATCATACCCAAACTCTGTAAGGACCTTGATGACTATAGTTTCTTCTTCTCACACACAGCTGTCAATCCGCTGGTATATGTGGATACCTGTGAATAATCAACAACAAATGATTATTCAACAAAATATTTACATTAATTTAGAATGTCTAAAATTTATATTAATATACATGTAATTTATTTGCCAAACACATTAACCCCAATATTGCTGGGTATTAGTATAAAGGTGTAGATTTCTCTATTTATTGTTTTCAGCTATATCAATACAGAAGAAATTCTACATGTAAAACATGAAATAGTGCCTCAATGAAGGGAGGGCAGACACAATTGTAGCGGGCATTAGTGTAATAGGTAAGAAAATAACATGGATGCACATCAATGGGCCAAGTCCAGATGACGATTTCAGAAATGGCGCAAACCGTACGTATCAGTAATTAGCTAACATTACTCAAGACATCTGTGGCTAAAAAGTGATGGTGAGAGAGTTTCCAGTCCTTCAAAGAGACGATCAAACAATGGATACAGAATATTTATTCAGTTATGTATACATTGCTCTCCATATTTAGTCATACCTGTTGGAATTCTGTATGTTTGTCACATTCAAATGAAGCTTATTTTCAATCTATTCTGAGCAAAAATGAAATATTACACAATCATGTTTGTAGAAAATGTTTCAAAAACAATCACATAAATAAAAACAGTAGAAATATAAAAAATGTATATATTTTATAATAATATAATACGGCCTGTAATAAAATAAGGGGATAAAAACAAAATTTTAACAAATTACTAAAAAGTTCCCAAATTTCATAAAAAATAATTTGTTCTCCCCTTTAATTATTCTTACATGAAGTAGTCATTCTTCAGTAGCCGGAACAGATCCCTCAACACGTATGCCAAAAATGAAAAGTTGGGGGCAGAAGGGTACCCTTTTGAACAAAATTTGGGAAAGTCAGTCAATCTTACACCAGAACTTTTGCATTTTTGGGCAGGCCCACAGACCATAAATTAAGGTACCTCAGCCTACATTTACAACATTCATTTGTGATGCGGGCATGCAGTCATATATGTTTGCATAACCCATTTATCAATGAATAGTCAATAGTTTGTGTTTTCTGTCAATGAATGAGCTTTGGAAGAGATCTCCTTCCACTCCATGCCAACCTTTTTCTCTGGCCTCAATCGAATCCCCACTGAACATATGTGGGAGGTGCTAGGATGGGTCAGTATTCTAGAAAGACAGCCCAATACATTCTGATAGCAGAAAGTCTACGTTTAATGAGCGTTATCCATCAGAGACATTTTGAAACTTTTGACAGAATAATATAATACAATCCGTTTTTAAAAAAAGACATTAAAATAAAGTAATATTATCGGGGTTCATTGTAGACATAAAGTGTAACTGCCCTTGTTTTGTATAAGATGCAGTCTCGACTGATGCTCCACGGTTTATTTTTCTCTCCCTCACGTCAACCGTCACCGTGTCAAGCACCGTGAAAACTATAGAACATTTACAAAATAAAATCAATATTTGTCTACAGCTCCACATAAACGAAATGGTCGTACACGTGACCGAAAGAAAAAACATTCAGCCGTTTGGCTAGCTAACATTCAATTAACATTCAACTAACAAACAGCAATTCAAACACATAGAAGTACGTAGCAAATTAAACTTCGATAGCTCACTCCGCTCACCAAGTGTGTTAAAACAACAATATAAATTAAATCTCGATCCTTTCTTTCGTAAGAAAAGTTGTGTGTTCGTATGCTTCTAAAGGCTGTGATAGCTGCGTGAAATGCGGAAACTCAAAACTAGCAGCACAGTTACGTAACAAACCAAAACTGACGATTACCCACCCCGGTAAAGTACATATGCCACCTTGTGGAAAGTACAAACACCTACATAGTTAACTAAAACGAATATAATGAAACAATAAAGTAATTTAAAAAAAACACGTCTGTGGACATTTACATTTAAAGGTATACTCAAGTGACAACTGCAATAACAAAACAGAAACAGAGACAGACAAAACATACATTTCCCAGAATTTAAGAGAATTACATTTGCAACAAATTGATAGTTGTAGCTTAAGTGATGAGGGTCGTAAGAGAAACAAGATGAAGTTTGGGTGTTTAAAACTATTTTAATTTTGGGCAATCCCAAGTGCTTGCTTAAACATTTTAAAAATGTGTGTGTGTTCGTTCGTTCGTGTGTGTTCAGGGGGGTTACGAAGTGTGATAACCGAGTTCGCCGGACAACTTTGTTTAGGGGATTTGCATTTTTTCAGTAGCGACCTCCTGTCTCCGGATTGGTTGATGGGAATTTTATAAGAGGGTCTTGTTATACCGCTACACACTCCCTCTACTCCTTTGTTGTGGTAGCAGGGAGCGTCAGTCTAACTCACAGAATGTACGTAGTAAGTACCAATTTATAGGTTACCTCATTCACTGTAATTTAAGAGCTTCTTCGTTCATTTCGCTCAATGCACAAAAATACATCTTGCTGGTTGTCACCGAAGACAGTAGGCTGTATATTACATTAAATTAGCCACACACATCAGACAATACAAAATAACCGAAAAACGTAAAGCGAAATGCCAAAAGAAGAAAAATACAAACAAAAATGTACAAAACTTTGGGAAAGTGAACCTGTACTGAAAGGTGAGTTGAGAGCCATATGCTTAAGTTTTATGACTGTCTTGTGAAAAACAGTAATACGCGTTACTGTAATGGGGAAAAAAGTAAATGAAAAAATAGTATAATGTAAAATTAAAACAAGAACATTTTACGAGCAAGACATTTTTTTGATAAAATCAATATACCGTGAAATGTATTCTAAAAATACATGCGCAGACGTTAAAAGAAAAGGCGCGAAATTAAGCTGCTGCCATTTTTTATTTTATAGTTAGTAGTATATTTCGTATAGGCCTTAAAACAAACAGTCATTCCTAAAAATTATGTTTAGTTTTTAGTTTGATTATAAATTTCAGTCGTGGCATAATAATCAACATAATGTATGTATCATAATCCTATTTTATATTTCGTCATATTTCATTTTAAACTTTGTAAATATTTTTGTTTGCTATTTTTGTCAGGGGATTTCACAAATTTTATAAAATGGAAACCATTTACGTTACATTTATGTTTAGTTTAAAATCAGATAATTTATTCTTTATTTGTTTGAACCGTTTGTGTGCAGTGGTTTGAACACATCAACTTACCTAAAATGTTTACAGTATTTTTGTATTGACTGATTCCTCTGCACCATTATATGATTTTTTAAATTTTGTTTTTATGAATCTTCTTATGAGAGAAGTGGAACTCTACATTCATTTATTTATTCATTTATTCACAGAATGGTTATCTTGGATATCTTACCGGTTCTTCGAGATGATTTTTCAGTTTGCAGTAAGTACTATCAGGCGATTCTGAAAACACACAAAAAAAGATTTGTTGGCCCATGCTAACTCAGCTAAACACCAGAAGTGTGTTAAGTTAAACAGAGAAGCAAAAACATCGTCCATGTCACGTCTTGTGGTGCCAGCAATAACAGATAGTCCTAAAGAAGCTGAATTAAAAATAGCAGTTTTCCTTGCTCTATTGCCTCTGCTGCCATCTCTTGACCCTAAATCAGATCTACTGAGACAGATAAAAATACACAGGAACAAATGTACTGCATTAATAAAACGGGTAATTGCTCCTGCATTTACAGAGGAACTGTTGGCAGACATTGGAAAGAGCTACTACTCATTAGTTATTTATGAAAGTACAAACAGTTAAGCTACTTTGTATGATGATTCGCTACTACAGCGAGTCGCAACATAAACTTGTAACTACATTTTAAAAACTTATTGAGTTTGAAGTGGCAAATGCAGAGTCTGAAAAAACTTATCACTAAAAATACTGCATGCCGATGGATTAAAAATGAATTGGCATTGGTGTGGATGGTGCAAATGTGATGGTGGTCATTTCACAAAGGGTGAGGTGAACAGACTAGTGACATATATCCGTAGGGCTATATATTCTATTAACAGTATAAAACCAGGTTTAAGATTTTTTTTTTTTTGGGGGGGGGTTTGGATCAGTTTGGGGGAAATTAAGGAGAGGACCTGGCAACACTGGGATGGATCTAAAGTAAAAAGCGATCTAAAGTATTGATACTTCCAATCCTGACGTTTCATTTTTGAGAGTCGATCCTCACATAAAAATAAGTGAAACTAAATGTGTGTCAGATATTGAAAAGTTAAAATGAAATGTAGCAAGTTCATGTTTAGGATAGGAACTACTACTCCTTTCAGAGAGGTAGGCATTATCCAGGTATAATATTAGGTTATTTTAATCATTTGAACAGAAATCAGTTAATACTTTTTATTTCTTGAGGAGCATAATGTTCCAGTGGATGCACGTACCTACCAGTCAAAAGTTTGGACACACCTTAAAGAATCTAAAATATAAAACATAATCTGATTTGTTTAACACTTTTTTGTTTACTACATAATTTTTCATAGTTTTGATGTCTTCAATATTAATCTGCAATGTAGAAAATAATAAAAATAAAGAAAAACCATTGAATGGGAATCGAGATATTAATAGCAGTAACACACCAAGATTTCTGCCCCACACTTTGATTAATCTGGGCATGTTATCAGCTCTATCAGATTTCGATCTGTTTTTAAAATGCGTTCATTTCTGACCGGCGCTGGGTCCTTTATAAAGAGAAACCCAACTATTTCTCCGATCCCATGTAAACAAGGTCCTTCGTGTAATCGCGGTATTGCTGTGCATGTAAACACTTCAGTCGAATTATTGCCGTGGCCTGATTTCTTCTAGTCGGTGTTTTGTTGTGCATGAAAACGCAGTCTATAACCTGCTAGATTGGACACATTTTCAAACAATATCTGAATGCATTATATCAATTTTGTGGAAAAACCGAGATGCATTTCTCAGGATTTCTAAAATGTAAATATAAGTAAAGATCTCAGGTTGCTAATACCTTCAGGAATGATCTGGTGAATATAACTTATGCCAGCCATCATTTTAACACAAAGGTGTCACTTTCATCAAATGGTGGATAATGCATTGTGGAATGAAACTCTTCATGCATTAATTAAATGACACTTTAAATGTTAAGTAATTGCATGTAGCTACTTAGTCTAACTATTTTAACTCAGAGCAGCATTTATTATGTGGGTGTACGGGGCCTGGCACAGGGTGCACACCCCCTGCACGGTGCCGCTGCTGCTGGAGGGGCCCAGGAGGTGCCACAGCAGGGGCAGCGCATTGTTCTTTACCATCTGGGGCTTATGTGGGTGCAGCTCCGTCACTAGGTCTGAGGGAAAAGACTACAGTCCGCCAGGGGAACCCAGGGGGACTCAGGGTGGACCTCTCATGAATTTAAACAATTTTTTGAAATCTTGAAATCTGAAACCTTTCACACCCGTTACACTTGTTTTGGCTATGTAAAAAAAGGCAGTTTAAATACGGTAGAAACACACTCATGGTAGACTTTTCATGACCTCCCCAACTCGTTTGTAACTCCTTCCCTCAAATCCATGGTCCGAATTATTCATTTCGGCGAGTTATGTCTGACTTTGCTCTGTCTGCAAACAAATTTGCTCTGCAGATAGTCTGCTGTTCATTACCAATATCATTCAGAAATAGATTTTACCCATTAAAGAAATGCGTTATCGAAAGGCATAGGGTTCGTCCTATAAATACCTGGGACAGAGGAAGGAACCAGCCCAAGAAATTCATAATTCTGTCTGAGTGCCAAAGCCTTGTCAATTATCAGCAAATCAAAAAAAATTTAAAAACAGTTTTATTTCATAAAAGTGATGATAAAAAGGTCAGATCCCGCATGTGTGAATAAAAATTTAGTTTGCGATGTATTTATCAAAAATTCATTGTGGACAAACGTTAGTGGGGGGAGTCTGTTACTCTAGGTGGAGAGTATGAAAAAAAAGTGGGTGGGGGGTCCTACGAATACTGTCCACCGTGTAAAGATTGAGCTCTCAGAGCTCTTCACAGAACCTCTGACATGTTGAAACTGTTGAGACTCTGAGGCTAAGGCCACAATCACCTTTACAGAGAATGACTGGGGCAGCAGATCCTGCTTTGCCTTACTGCTTTCCAGATGAGTAGAAGAAAAACTTATTTCATATTACTATTTTGCAATACTAAACACAGTGTAGTCCAACAGCAATGCGCCAGAGATTAAATGTCACTGGTAAAATCAACGGCAAGTGAAGCACAAGTTGTTGCTTCTGGGTGAGTAGAAGGCTTTTTCCTGTGTGTGCACGACAGACCATGTCTTTATAAAGCTTTAATTGGATTCCGTGGGCTCTTTTCTGCAGTTATTTGACCTAGAGAGCAGCAACCCTGACCGTGCTGTGGGTCACTGGGTGCAGTCAGAGCATTTAGAAGACGGTTAAAATAAACAACGTAACTAGTCTGCAGGGGACCATAGAGGCACCCCCCCAGCTTCTCCACCCTCCGAAGGAGAACCTCCACCTGAATTATGAGAATCCCTGAATCTTCAGGTTTTTGTTGTTGGTTCTTTCTTCGAAGCTGTACAAATTATGATAGTTTTTTTTACAATAGTCGAATACTGGTTAAATAGTTAATAAAACCAATTCTGTATTTCACAGCCACGCAGTAACAAAATTCCACATTTTTATTTAGTTAAAAGGTTTAAGCCAAGGTTTCATGTCAACATCACTCCAAGGCAGATTTTTAGTCTTGGTAATTTTGAAGCGTGTGGGGGAAAAAAGGTTTGAGTAAAGTCTTTTTTTTTTTTCTTTCTTCTGGTGCCTGAGGTTGCTGAACAGACGGAAGATGTTACATGAACAGTGGTTGTCGGCGAGTGAGGTCCGCGCTGAGGATTCGTGGGACGGCATATTCATGAACACTGTGCCGGGTGTCATCGAGGTAACGGAGGCGTAGGAGGTGGGGATCTGACCCCGAGTCTGAGTGTTGGTGCCGGTCCTCCGGTTCTCGCTGTCTTTGTCCTCGTAGTTCAGCACCTTCCAGCTCAGGTTAACAGCCTGCCATCGGTGGAAAAGGATGATCAGCCCTGTCTGTCAAACAAACATCACAGCCTCAGTACAGAGCAGACCGCAGTTACCACTGATGTTATGATGATTAATAACAATAATTGTATTTTTTTTTTTTTTTCATAGTAAGCACGCTAGCAAATATCGGTACATCTGCTTATACAGCACTTTTAAGGCCACGTCCCCCTTTGACCATGTGCAGTATGGGTACGCGGGTTCTACCCTGGCAGCGGTAAAACCCCGGCGAAGTGCCAGCCCGGCAGGCAGACTCACCGATGCAGATTATATCCAAGAAGCCAAACAAGCCGCAGCAGATCCAGAAGAGGACCTCCTTCCGCTGCTCCTCTAAGGAGGGGCTGATCGAGGACCAGATGAACCAGGAGAAACTGCCGATAAGGAACATGATGGACATCAGGACCGCCACGGTCTGGACCTTCTCCAGCCACGAAATTGAGATGGCCTGCCACTAAGGAGGGGGAGGAGGACACAAGAGCGGTCGGCCAACATTCTGGCTCGATCGCAGGCCGGACATATGCTCCAGCTTTGGCGTGTGCATGAGAGCACCGCATGTGACCACGTCACGCCACCGCGACTCCTCGATTACGTGGAGCAAAACTGCCAACCGCCGCGGAGGACTTCTATGCTTAAACGAGGAATTTCTGGATTTCAACCTGCCGTTCCTTGTGTGATTCTAAGCATAGCTCATCTCATCTAAATAATGACGTTTGTGAGTGAGGACTATTTTTCCCACTTAGCCCCTCTTGTGCCCACAGAGATCATTGTGCCCACAAAGCTACTCTTGTGACCAGAGCATTTTTCCCTTCATTTAGCATCGCAGCTCACCTGCAGGGGGTTTTTGGTGCTGATGGCAGAGACCTGGTACTTGTAGTTACAGATCTCGCAGCTCCAGACTCCCCTCTGATCAATCCACCTGTTGAGACAGGACTGGTGGGTGCAATCATCCAAATCCTTCTCTTCCTCCAGAACAATGCGCTGCAAACACACACAAAAAGATTATGGAGTTGGCCTTTTACACTTTTGTAACTGCGGTAAGACGGACAGCTGCATGACGGAATGAGATGGAGGAAGACTTGACAGGGACGCCACGTGGTTACATGCAACACTTGGTACCTCCAGCTGGGGCATTTTCTCCTCGTTGACACGGATCCAGTCCTCTGCCGCCAGCACCGCTCGCTCCTCGCGCAGCACCTGCTCAGGGCAGCCAAGGTTCAGAATGAGACCCGCACACGCAATCGATTTTTTATAACAAATGTAATTTGGTTTCACATTGGTCGTGCGAACGAGTGGAATTTACCATCCCTTTTTTCTTTTTCTTTAACACTTTGTGTAAGTTCTTGCAAGCCCACTGACACATCTTTGCGTAACACCACCCAAAGAAAATTACTGAGACCCCACGGTTTCTGTCACCTCTCTCTCCAGCTGGGTGCTCTTCTTTAGCAGCTCGGCGTTCTCCATCTCCTGA
>JAOVYW010005193.1:0-12472 GCA_025775045.1 Hiodon tergisus
CTGGTAGTAAATACAACTAGAACTGCCCCTCCGCTCAGAGAACCCCCCCACGGAGCCCCTCCGCTCAGAGAACCCCCCCACGGAGCCCCCCCCCGGAGCCCCTCCGCTCAGAGAACGTCCCGAGTACACCCCCCCCGCACGGGGAGCCCCTCCCACAGGTTGACCCGTGACTGTTGCCTCATTTGTCCTCCCCAGCACGCACCTTCTCCCCCGCCTCTCCGTGCACCTTCCCCAAGCGCGAGCTGGAGCTGTCCTTTGGATGGTTTACTAACACCGCGTGCAACACCGTGGAATTCCTCGCAAGCACTTCGGTGTTACAGTACTCTTATGTGAAGTATTCTTGACCTTCTCGCACTGCAGAACCGTACGATACGTTTAAATGATATAAATTTGTGTCTTTTTTCCCCCGCCCTGGTCCTGGTGAGGTCATAAATAGTTGCACTGAATATGGAGATGAGCACACGCTCAGAGCAATTACAGACTCACGTGTTTAACCCAGGTCCCCCATGCAGAGAGTACGGTGTAAAATGTGGAGCTCAAATGTGCTGAGGCAGGAAGGGTTCAGTGTCTTATATAAATAGCTTGGCGTGGACAGCACATTAAAACATGACAAGGCTTTCATCTGGACCTTAATTTATAGGCTCTACTTTCTACACGCTCTTTCTTTCCCTCTTTCTCGCAGTCAATCTGTCTGCCGGTCCCGAGCGGTTCTGTTTCAGATTAAAACTCAGGTCCATCAGAACTAATTTACTATTGGTACAGTGCACCACCTCGCTGTAAGAGAAGCAACATCTGCATCGAGAATGACAGTTTTTAGATGCGGTTGAAGCCTCTGATGGTCCATGTCCGTGTGAAGAAACGGTTCTGGAAACCGGACCGTGGTAAACGATCCTGTCCTACAGCACAAGAGTCTGAGACACAAACCCTGACCTAGGACCTCCAGCTCGGTCCCTAACTCCGCTCATCCTTACAGGTGTGGTTCCAGAACCGGCGGGCCAAATGGAGGAAGCGAGAACGCTTCGGTCAGATGCAGCAGGTCCGCACGCACTTCTCCACAGCCTATGAGCTGCCCCTGCTCGCGCGCGCGGAGAACTACGCACAGGTACGCCGATCGGTTACCAGCCAGACCCCTGGCCTCAGGTGCACATCCGACAAGCGTTCCCCTATGTATGGAGGAACAGCTCAGTGGGATCTTTCAGTACAGTTTTTGGTTTGGCAGAGTTGATTGGCTTAGACAGAAGGAAACGGTTGAGAATCGATCAAGTCGTACATTAACCCAAAGGACGACTTGTAGCATACATTTAAAATTCCAGACTGGATCGATGATCGACGGTGGGGTGGGGTGGGGTTCAGTGATATCGAGAAAGGCCTTCCTGTGTGCAACCCACTGACAGATCTCTACAGGATGAAGCCCCTCTCCCTTTCCTCACCTCTGATATCCACAGTCTGTAGTCAGGGGATACACCCTCCAGAGGAGCCCCAGATTTATCATCAATCTTCTGGGAGGTCGGGCCGGGTGTGAGGCTGCAGCTGTGGAATGCAGTGCTGTGCACATCTGGGGCATCTCCCTCTGCATCCCCACCACGCAGCCCCACTCCCCGAGGTCCACAGTTCTGAGGAGGCTTCTAGTTGCTTCGGCAGCAGTTCATTAAGGAGATGTCCCTTTACCGTTAAAGATAAACTCACAGCATCAAGAAGCCCTCCCTTCATGTGTGATCTACGCGCGATTACGCGTTCGCCTACTGCTCAAACCATCGAGCGTGACGTGGGATGTTCCCATTTCTGTTTTGTAAAACCGAAAATATAACGCTAACTCGTTAAAATGTCAGATAGTGGACTGTATGGAGAGGGGATTGCAAAGCCGGTCTTTATTACAGTAATGGACGGGCAGGAACGGTGTAATAGGAGTGTGGGTGGAGATTATTTTCACACTTCAGAGGAACCATCATTCATGCATTACACACCACACTAAAGAGAGTGAAGGTAAATTACACACGTTCTTCACCTGTTCCAGCAAGCCGTCACTCACAAGACTTACTACACGTTGGTCGGTTGCGGACGGGAAGCGCTGAAGTTTATTCTCTTTTCTAGTATTGCATGTTTTATTTATAAATCCAACATTAATGTCCGTGCCCGCTAAGCAGCACGTGTCATACTGGTCCAAGCGTTAAACCAGTGAAAATCCCTGTGCTGTGGTATTGAAAGAAAATACTTGGTCTGAAACATTTCACTAAACATCCAACAATACACATGGGCAGAATTTCAACCCATCTCAATTGCTCTGGAGAAGAGGGAAATAGCATTAAATGAAATCCTACAATGAAGAAGACGAGTATCCTTATGGCTCTCACTGGGACATAGAAAAACCTTATTCGCTTTTTAACAAGGTAATTTCACTAGGCTTCATCTGTCCGGATGAATCCTCTCTGTCTGGAGGCTGACCCTCTTCCCTGTTCTACAGATCCAGAACCCCTCGTGGATTGGGGGAGGCAGTGCAGCGTCCCCGGTGCCAGGCTGTGTGGTGCCCTGTGACAGCGTCCCGTCCTGTATGACTCCCCACGCCCACGCCGCTGGCGGGGTATCCGACTTCCTGGGGGTGCCCAGTCCCGGGGGTCACATGGGACAGACGCACATGGGCAGCCTGTTCGGAAGCCCGGGCATGGGCGGGGGCCTCAACGGCTACGACCTGAACATGGACCCTGACCGCAAGTCCTCCAGTATCGCCGCCCTCCGCATGAAAGCCAAGGAGCACAGCGCTGCCATCTCCTGGGCCACATGATGCGCCAGCCGCGTGGGGTCCTCCTCTCACCACCCCCGCCAACCCCAGAGAGGAGAAAACGCTACAGCCCGGATAACGCTAAACAGAAGTAATGATAAGGCACAGCTGACCGTCTCAGCAACAGCAATTAAAAGTAAGCACGTCTTCCCAACGAAAAACAAAAGACGACGACTCGTTTTTAGAGAAATTCGATACCGCTAATCTGTGCCATGGACCTCCTGGGGTCTTCTTCTCCCCTTGCGAGAGATCAGGTGGGACGTCCAGGTCCTCAGAATTGATTGGGCTTCCATTCTTTTAAATAAGAACATTTTTTTATTTGATTTCAACTGTAAAAAGCAAGGGAGGCAATGCCAAGCATTTAAGGGGGTCGGGGTTACTGTAAAACAAGAAATACCAAAGCATAATAAACCTGGTACCCGAAGATTAGTATGTCGAAAAGTTAAAAGTTCACAGTGAATGTTGATAGGTCAAAATGGGATTCCATCCCGAGCACTAAAAAAAATAAAATATATATATTTATATTTAATTCTGTTTTTAATTTGCTGCTTGGAACTCAAGCCCCAGGTCTGCTACGACACATTCTCTATTTAGTGATAATACTGCACTTCTGTTTAAGGGACTTAATTTTTATTTCTTGTTTTACAGTTCCATTTTCAACATCTCTTTTCTGTGCAAAAGCCCCCACCCCCAAACTAAAGTGAGGAAAGGCAGTTCAGTCAGTCAGCAACTGTGAGGAGACCGGTACTTCTGTCACATTTAGGAAAGCTCATTTCTGAGCAAATTTTTTATTTACTAAATATCTATGCATCTATTCACACTTCAATCAGAATCACTCCAAGACCAGGAGAAATGAAGGGTATTCTCATTAGGGCAAAAATTGGTCAAAAGGCTAAGTTGGTTCCGGATTGGTGAACTTCCGGCATTTCAAATCACCCCCCCGCCCGATATCGTGAACACTTCAGCGAAACTTCTCAAAAGCAATTCAAAGGAAATTATTAAAGATGCGAACGGAAGGCCAGCCTCCCACAAACCTTTTCTGGGCTCCGACGTCGCCATGGTTCCTGTGTTGTTTTAAACCTGGGCCGTGACTGAGAGCCACACAGCCGTCGGCCGGGCCTTTATGCCGGCCGGCCCGAGGGGAACCAGAGCGTGCGGGAGGGAGCTCCAGACAAGCTCGGTGCTGTTTTGTGGTCGGGAGCAGGAGTCGGGGGCTGGGGACCTGGCAGTGATTTAAAGTGGACATGCCATTTCCTCACCGGCCGTTTCCACAGGTAACTCTCCTGGCTCTGCTCGCGTGGGTCTCAGCGGAAGCCGTCCACCGGACTCGGGTTACAGGAAAAGCACGCGCACCCCCCCGTCCCCCGTCCCCCGTCCCCAAACTCCTGCAGGGCTGGATGGCCAGGAATAACACAAGGCGTCTTTCTGGGAAGCCCTCTCGGAGGTCGGCCTCAGCCTATTGCATGCAGACTCACAGAGCGTCCTGGGAACGCACTGGAGCAGGGAGTGCAACGCACCGACCACAGCTGTCAGCACCAGTCCGCCGGCGCTTTTCTGGGACGCTTTCACTGGGCCTATCAGCTCTTCTCCACAAGTAGAGATGAAGGCCTTCTCAGTGAAATTTTAACTGCAGAGAATTGGCAATAAGTGCTTGTAATAAAAGAAACCCTTTTTCTTGAGGCAAAAAAATCTAAGCCGTCAGTCATCTAAACAAGAGAGCACTAGTTATTTTCCACTTGGAATGCATTTTCAACACGTGGGATTGTTTGACATGGCAGAAGGTGGTCTCACTTTTACAGTGATGGATGGGTTTGTGGAAATACGCGGCACCACTTGGTGTTTTCGATCCCTGTATACTGTATATCGGAGGCTATCGTGTAGGACAGTTCCACCGCAGAGCACTTACTGGTAAGCCATTTTCCCCACCAGAGACACTGTCCCACGGTTTGCACCGCCGAGTGGCCTGCACTTGAGACACATGACACCCCACCCAACGCACAGGAGACGGAACAGTCGGCAGGAGACACAGAGTCTCCCGTGGAACGCGAAGCTGGGAACTGGAAGTGCGAAGGCCCGCAGGAAATGAGGTTCTCCGTCCTTCACACAAGGTGCGGGAGGATGGCCTTTGAGCCTAGCGGTGAAGATTCCCTGAGCAACATCAGACCCACATTTATCCACCCCTGCTGCGTCCCCAGAAACGCGGAAACGTCGACAACATCGCTTCAACGCTGCAGCAAAACCAAACTAAAAACTTAAACCTTGCCACCTTTGATACCAAATACATGCAAGAATCCTTTGTGTGAGCTGGGGTTCCTCCCGTGCATCCTACCCAGGCCGCCCCAGGACAGCTCTGGCGTTAGAGCTGATGAGCAGGCTGCGTTTGGAGCCCAGCTTCATTTATGTTTTGGCAGAGGTCTCCTCGAGGCGATTTCGAGAACGACGTCTGTATCAGGTTTTCACCCCCGTCAACGGCTACATGCCCGAGGTTTTACCCTGGCACCACCTCTGCCCCCTGCTGTGAGAGCGCCGTGGGGGCAAGGACGTGGGCGTGAGCCATCTCGCTTTCCGTGGTACGGATAACCAACGAAGCAAGGAACGCCGTTTTCTTTTGTCAAGAACGCACTCTGATTAAGACATGCACCTTTAGGTATTTACTTTTCCGGAGTCGGACATTGATAAAGGCAAAACAAAACAAACAAAGCTGTTTTAAATTTAAAGTAAATCGGATACCGCCGGTTTTAAAAAGCCGTTACAAACTTCTAAATAATGGACTCCATTACTTCCGTTATCTCAGAAGTCCAGTCAAAATATCTGATCTCAGAGCCTGAGGTGAACAAAACCCACTATAAACTCAGGGAATGCTCTCTTCTCTCAGCTGTTCAAGTTAAATTATCTGATATGCATAGAACGGTATGATACGCATCTAACAGTTTAGACCTTCATCTCATTCTTCAATTGATATACTGAGTTGAGGAAGTTATTCAGTTCAAATAGCTTCACAAATGGACCAGAGTCAAAGGACAACAAACACTAAAAACGGAGCACTTCAGGCCGGCAAATGTTTTTACTTAATATAGAAAGATTTCCGCCAAAGTACAGGAAATAGAATGGTTTCAAGATGAACTGACCCCTTTCACTTAAACCTACTGAAGATTTTTCTAAATTTAATTTAATCTACATGAAGCCTGACAGGTACCGTTTACTTTATCTCCATTTATCAATAATGATAACAGTTACATAACTGTTTCCTGTGTGAAGTTTGCTTTCTAAGGGTAACTTCTTGCTAAATCAATGCACAAGCCTAAAACTTGAACACAGTGTACATTTAATTGCTTCTGTTATCAACAAAGCATAAACATTTGATGGAATGGTGACAATTTCAAACTTACAGCGACAAACATTTTAAAAGCAACGCTTACTTAAATGGTAAAGAAAAACAGCGCTCAAAACGGTCCGTCACGTGGCCACCATTTCTCTAGCATAAATTGGGGGTCTGCGTTCCCTTCATCTGGCCGTTCACCATTCACTCCAAGTATCCAAATAAGTACATACTATAGAACCCCAACGCAATGAGGAAACAAGTTGAGAACAAATGTAGCATTTTTTTTTTTAAACTGGGAGGCGCCAGAATAACACGTTCTACATTCGTTTCGTAGACTAATACGTGCCTTACCGAATTTGTGAAAGCACGCTTGGCGCTTCACTCCGTTGTCCCGGGAAAAGGACAGCCCAAGCAGCTGGCAGCATGAGGGCAAATGCAAACAAACACGCTTCCTCTCAGCTGTCATGGTTCCCCTTTCAAAGGCACATGCCCTCCGTACGTGCGCCGGATTTCCTCACCATCTCCAAACACACAGGTCATTCAGGCCGGATTTTTAATTGAAACTGGGCCACCCGTGGAAACGGGATTCTTGGAGAGCGCTGGAGCTGACCTGCAGACTGCCTGTTGTCTCGTCTTTCCGACTCGCAGAGACGAGAGATGAACCCGAGGCTTGGGTTGGCTTTTTAAATGTATACAGTCATTTTCTATCCATATAGTCCCCGATTATCTTAAATATATGATGGAGATTGATGCGCAGCCAACACAGTCTGATGGTTTGATTTGAAATCTTAAAAGTTTAAGACAAAGCGCTCAACTTCACTGACAAGATTCAGACATCTCTCTCTCTCAACTCTCACGCTCCAATAATTCACAGAAACCGTTTCAATCAAAAGTATTTACTTTCTGAATATATACCGTGTAAACTTAAATTTCACAAAGCTTGTCATTTCATGAACATGATGTAATTTATGAGTGTTATCAAATGGTGCTGTTTGAAGCAAGAACCGACTATGCTTGTCTTACTCTGGCCTCAAGGGGGCGATGTGTCTGGAGCCTCAATGGCTGCTGTTAATACGAGTGCCCTCTTTCCTGGTCTCCCAGTGAACATTTCCTCTGCTGTCCCTATCCATTTCTAATACTACTGAAGCAGGGCAAAGTACGTTCAAGGTTAATAATTTAATACTTAGATTTTTTTGTTGTGCGTGTGTGCGATTTCCCCCTCTTCTTATGTAAATTTGATTAATTTACAGTGTTAAGACCCTTAAACAATGTAACTAATTTGTTGTAAAATATAATATCCTTGTAAGAAAATTTAAAGTTATGTGTGTGGATTTTACACGGGCTTAAATGGCTTAAAAGTTGGTTTTAAAATATGTACATGAACATTTAAAAAGTTGGCTTCAAGCTACAGTGTACTGCTTCTAAAATATTGTTACACGTTTAAATTTGTTTGTGGTCTCCTATATATATATATATATATTTGTGTGATTTAATGCAATAAGAAATTGCACTTACAAAAGTTTTAGGAACTCATTTTATTTACATTAAGACCAGATCTTCGCCAAATAGGCTGAACTAAATAGTTAGTTCTTGAAAGAGGGCCTTAACCCCCCCCCCAATATATTAATTAAGAATTGTGATACGCAACCCATGAATACTGCATGGACTGAATAGTGATATCAGGCATTGAGAACTAATTTAAATAGCTGCGGTTTCACGAGTGCCGCGTCACCCCAGAACGTTTTTTTCTCTCTCTCTGAGTTTACATGGAAACAAGCAACCAAACAGAACTCAACTCCCCCAAATACCAAAGCAATGTTCATAACCAGAGAGCGAAGACACAGTGCAGCATTTCTGCCAATACCTTTAGGAATTAGCGTTCAAAACTCCTTTCTTTAACCGCCCAGCCGTTCCCCTTTGCGCACTCCCCACAAGAGCGCAGGGAACACTTGGCATATTTATGTAAAGCGATCCACCGCGGGCGAACAATTCCCACTCATTTTGCGTGGGAGTAACATTTCTCCAAAATGGTTCCCACTGATTCAATGCAGGACTTTTTTTTTTTTTTTTTTTTTTTTTTTGCGAAAGAGCAGAGCCACATTCATTCTCTGAAGTTATGTTCTCTCTCGCTCCCCTTTTAAAACCCCCCTAGAATATAAGACAGGCCTCGTCTAAGCCGCCAGCTATGGTAAAGATCCTACCTTCAGGGTTTGAGATGCTATCTTTTGGGGGTGGGCTTCGTTTTGTTTGTACTGACATTTTTTTTTTTTCATTTACATTTTTTTTGCAAGTGTTTTAAAAATGTACTACAATAAAATAAAGTGGTGAAATAAAATACAAAGTCGGTGTCCTTTTTGTTAACTTCCTAAGTTGCACAACGATCTTCCTGGAGTCAGACTGGAAAACCCCTTTGGTTTACATCTGATTTTAAAAAGGGTGGGAGCCTGAAAAGAGATCGGCAAGTCTCCACGTATCTCACACTAATTGAAGTGGACAAAAATACTAACAGCGCCCTTTTGAACTGCTGACATTGTACAGGGTGGATTACAGGGTGAATATTAAGAACAGGTGACAGCTGACGCGAAACAGCCTGCAGTTTACAGAGGACCTTATCATGGCTGGTGTAGATTCAGGCTGGAGAACGGAGCACAGAAGACAAGTGACAGGAGTCTCCTTGGTATCTGCAGCACACACACACACACACACACACACACGCACGCACGCACGCACGCACACACCTCCAGTACAAAACTAGAAATGCTCACACTCAGATACTCCTGTTGAGTTACAGGCCTTTCGCAAACCAGCAGTCTGCAGAAAATCTGGCTCGCACAACAGTTCATTCTCCGACATCTCAACGTCCAACTCGTTGCATACACCTCCCAACCAGATTTTATATTTCTTTGGGGTGATGAGTAATAACCTGAGCGTCACATAGTTCCGTGAGAGTTACAGCCCATAAATTTATCTTGCTCTTGAAAGTCCTCATATTTCTACATTTACTTGCTGCAATTGTGTGTTTGATCAGTGGTTGGTAGACAGTGCCTCCTAAACCCACAAAGAACAAATGGTCATTATTGACAGTGGCAGTCATTGGTTCATTATACCCTCGTCTGGAGAGAGTAAAACTCAATACATTACGCGAAAAGGAATGAAATGGTTTGACCAAACCTCACGGGTTCAAACTTACAGAAAATAAACAGGAGAGAACCGACTTTGAAAAATCTCACAAAGAATCATACACCGAAAGCTTCGTTGGTATCGAAGAAAGTAAGCGCGCTAAAATCTATCCTGTTCAGCAAAACATGCATAAAGCACAAATTGACCACACCAAATCAGAGAAGTTTTCGTGACCACCTTTTCAAAACACATTTAATTTCCAGACAGAAATATGGCTTTCATTGTGACTATCGATTCCCTGGTATGCAAACCTTTACTCAACAGTGAAGGTATTTGGTCAAAGACGGTTTTGGAACTGAATTCAGCGTGCATTTTCCCCATTTGGTCCATGGAGGGTGCCAGTCCAGGTGTATGAAACAATTTTCTTAAATGTCACATGGAAGAAAGCAATGACAGTTTACAGTAAATATAAAAAGATACCACGACACTGGTTAAAACCTGTGCACAACGGCAGCAACGCCATTATTGAATGTGCCCAGTAACAGACGTACTGGATAAGCAACAAAGACCAAACCTTACCTTCATCCTAAATGTTTAGTTCCCATCTCTCTAAACGCACATTATTAAACAGGCCGTTCGGTACATGAAATGCTACAAAGACTGTTACTTTTACAGGCTTTACACGTGTCACATACATCTATGTCCCAAATGCATTCCTCACCTCTGGAAGCTCCAAGGCTGAAATCCATAGAGCAGAGCTCAGCTGCAGGGTCCCCTGGGCACCAGGGATTTAGGGCCTCATTTCTTACAGTAATAATGGAAGATTAATAGTCCTACACTGGATACCATTGTCCAATCACAGGACCTTACTTTCCTGAGCGCTAACGTCCCAGCCCGCTGCCTAAGGACCTGCCCAGCGTTAAAAGTTTTCTGGGGAACTGCTAACAGGGTGTTAGCTACAGCACCAGAACACTCTCTGTGGAGAATCAGGAGGAAACAGATTAGCTGCCCGTTAATCTGTGCCACCCTGAGCGAGAGAAAACGAAGAAAATTCCAGGGTGAATCCCGGAACGGCCGGATCGGCGTCGGGCAGGGAAGGTCTGGGAGACGGCACTGCTTGAGGGTCACCCGGTCTCCACTCACAGGCTGCCGATGTTGGGAAAACTCTTTAGTTTCTCAGGGAAGTCGTCCTTGTAGAGGACGGGATCGGCCCGGTGCTCCACAACCTTCAGGGACATTGTCCCGAAAACGGAGGCAAACTTGTTAATGCACTCAGACCTGGGGGGGGGGGGGAGAGGAAGAGGAAGAGGAAGAGGTGTCACTGGGTTGTTGAGCACGGGAATAGATTAGCACGTTCTGCACAGTCAAGGCCATTTCCACAGTTCAGTCGGTCAATAAACAGGAATCCAGTGGACGGAATTTTTGGGGTCATCGTACATGAATGAACATGTGAAATAATTTATACAGGTTTAGTCCAGGTTTAGATTTTACATGGCAACCTGCATCGGATGCTTTGTGCGTTTTATTCAGGATCCGTTTTAAGAAAAATGCATTCATTTGTTCAAGGAAATTCAGGAATTTGTGAATATGGGGAGTAGGAACCATGAATTGGGACTTGTGTAGGTGCCCCCAATAAAACACACCATAAAGATCAGAGTTAGCCCAGACAGGCTGGTGATCTTAGGAGCATATATCGGGCGTGAGCTTAATGACGTCAGAACTGGGAAGACGAGGGGCGCACTTTCCGAGATCAATCGCTCCTCATAAAAAGAGGAGAAGGGCCTCCTTCTCACGTGAAAAGTGGAGGACAGGAACATGTGGAGGTCACTGGAGGTCAAGCCCTGTCCTCCCGAATTCTTGGCATTCCCTGTGCTGCTCGGCACCCGATTTTTATAACAGGAAACCTGGGAGAGAGGCGAGACGCCCGGCCAGCAGCAGGGATCCTCAATCTGCCGTCCCTCGCAACCCCACCCCCCGCCCCCCCGTCGGAAGGCGCTCACTTCCAAGGTCGAGCGGGTGCTCCTCTGTCTTGTGAAAAATACGACAAGCGGAGATCCGTCACCCTGTCTGGCCCCAAACCTTCCCCTCCCCACATTTTCCAAGACGCTGGATCTCCATCTCTGTTATGAAGGGGTAAGTTTCCCCACTAATGCAGGTTGAACGCGGGGACGTTAGGCGCACAGGCTCTGGGTTCGGATCCGGACTGACGGCCCACAGAGGCCAGTGGGTGCCAGAGAGGGACCTCACTCCGCCCTGGCTGCCCGGCTCATAGGGCCCCAGATCGGGTACGCCAGGAGCGCGGCGTGCCCCTTACACCACCCTGGGACTAAGGGCAGAGAGGTGACTTTAGAAGAAGCACGCTGGCAGCAGATGACCTACCTCTCCACCATGTGTGTCTGGTCCAAGGACAGCCCGTCGATGGCCGTGCACTCTGGGCACTTAAACTTCTTCCGTGGGGTCACCTGAAGGCAGAGATACAAAGCGTGGTCAGACAGCGGGCGGTCATCCGGAGGAACCGGCGGCCAGAAACTGGCAAGACCCTTGCACCGCTCACGGTGCCGGAGCTAAACGTAATAAACGCCAATAATAAACGTGAATAACGCTAACAGAAGTCACTCCTCTCCGGAGACTCCAGACTCAGTTAGCACGTCATACATCTAAAAACGACACCCAACGACACCCTCTGATAAAGCCCCCTTATTAATGAGATGATGGCAACAGTGGCTGACCGAATGGAAGGAGGTGGGAGGAGACGGGTCGATGACAGGGTAATAAGTGCAGGGTGCGTGCCTGCTTGAGCAACCTATATGGCCCTCCGCGTCCCACTCCCCTGCACTCATAAAGGGGATGAGTTACGGCTGGCCTGCCCCTCCTCCACATCATTACCAATGAGCAGTGGGCCAGATTGGAGGATAAGGGAGGTGAGAGGGGAGGTTTGGGAGGCGGGTGAGCAGAAGGCAGGAGAAGGGAGGGGAGCCCATGTTGGTTTAACTCCAAAGAGTGTGTGCGGCCTGCAGGCTTGGGTAAACAAACCCTATCGGGCAGGGCATCGCTCAAGACCCAGATAAGGCAGTTTAACCGGAGTTCGGCTTTGCTGGCAGAATCTGCACCTGGACCGAGCCGCTCTGGTCCTGAGGTAAGGGCCGGGGCCGGGGGTGGGAGAGGATCAGAGGGGGGAGCGTCAGAACCACGCTGTCCAAAAACAGCTGCATTCATTAATGATCAGCCAACTTCCAATCTCCACCCCCCCCCCC
>JAOVYW010005194.1:0-12471 GCA_025775045.1 Hiodon tergisus
GTCTGACACTGTGTCAGGGTCATTAACACATGAGATTTACTGTTTTATTATCACACTTCTAGGAAAGTCCCAACAAATTTCATAAAGTAATAAAGCGTCAAGTCACTCTGTGAGGGTGTATTTTGTATTAATTTACCAGCAGGAAACATTCTACATGCAATATAACCATGTATACATGTATTCTGCATGTGTATAACTATAAATATCTTAGGAACAACCAGAGCGTTGAGGCTGGCACAACATGTAAACATACCTTTATATTTACATTTTAGTTGCTTAGCAGACACTTTTATCCAAAGCGACTTACACAGTCTTTGTAAAGATTTGTTTAGAGAACTCTAATTTGCCTAAAACACAGTCACCCTAGCAACAACTCCCGGACGCAGTGGAAGGCTTACGCCCTGTGGGTGTAGAGAGGTTGAACCTTTCACAGATTACTTACAGGTACTCATGTCTGAGCAGCAGTCACACAGACCCGTGCTCCAGACCCCGGAGCTCTGCGATGTCATGACGGTTGTGATCTGCTGCTGCACTGCCATGACTGAAGACAGGGGGGGGGGGAGGCGTTAAAATTAAGGTGAACAAAAGTTTCAATGTAAGCTCAGTGCTTACTTCATCAACGCATGCAGTGCGCCTAAATATAAATCTAGTCAATGCTTTTTGGAAAACAACATGCTAACAAAATACTCATGGGCTCCACTATGTCAATAACAAAATACTTATATAATACTATAGAAGTTGTATGAGCACTGTACACCATAACATTTGATATATTCTTCTGGCGTTATACATCCAACCTCAGGCAATTTTTTTATACGTGAAAAAAGTGTTCATTGGTTTTGATTGAATTTCAATATTAGAAACTACATGTCTTTCAGTATGTGTAATGAATGATAATAAACTCCTGATTTGCTTTGCTCTGTTCAAATCATTTAAAAACATTCCAATCAAATGCAAGCATATACTTTTATGATATATAATTTTTTATTGTGTATAATTTATATGTAGTCTGTTCGAAGTGAGCTTTGCGAGGCAGCCATTCTTCTTATTTAAAGTACTTGTCTTACAGAGGAACTGGTCAAATAATGGTAATAATGGCTCTCTCAAACAGCCAAGCTTTTTATTAGCTAATGTCTATAGGCCACCGGGTCCGTATACAGAATTTTTACGTGAGTTTGGTGACTTTTTATCAATCTTAGCAGTTACTGCAGACAAAGTATTGATTGTTGGAGACTTTAATATTCATATTGACAGTGATGAGGATTCATTAAGGAAATCCTTAGTTTCTATATTTGATACGTTTGGGTTTGTCCAACATGTGGCAGAACCCACACGTTGTCGCAGCCATACATTAGATCTAGTTATTAGTCTTGGTGTTGATATTGAAGAGCTGCCAAATGTTTTACCTGAGGAAAGAATATATATACGAGTGCTAGCTCCCTGGTATCTAACAGATATTATAATCCCGTGTGTCCAGCTAGCGGAGGGTTTCACCTCTATATTCAACCTCTCCCTGACTCAATCAGCAGTCCCCACTTGCTTCAAGCAGACCACCATTGTTCCGCTACCGGAGAAACCTTCCATCACCCGCCTGAACGACTATCACCCTGTAGCACTGACCTCCACCATCATGAAGTGTCTTGAGCAGCTGCTCAGAACCCACATCTGCTCCACCCTTCCTGACACCTTGGACCCCCTTCAACTTGCATACCGCCCCAACAGATCTACAGACGATGCCATCGCCCTGACTGCACACACCGCCCTGACTGCACACACCGCCCTGACTGCACACACCGCCCTCTCCCTCCTGGAAAAGGGTAACACATACGTGAGCTGTTCATGGACTACAGCTCAGCGTTCAACACCACTGCGCCCGCTAAGCTCTTTCCCAAGCTCAGGACCCTGGGTCTTAACACCTCCCTCTGGAACTGGATCCTGGGCTTCCTGACGAATAGACCCCAGGTGGTAAGGATGGGCAACCTCACCTCCTCTGCATTGACCCTGAACATCGAAGCCCCTCGGGGCTGCGTACCCTGTCCCCTCCTGCGCTCCCTGTTCACGCGTGACTGTGTGGCCACACACAGCTCCAACGTCATACTTAAGTTTGCGGACGACACCACCATCCTGGGTCTCATCACCAACAAAGATTACCTCACCTGGTCTCGGCAAGCAGACTCAGGAAAAAAAAAAACTGCCCAGAAGCGCCTATACTTCCTGAGAAGACTCAGAAAGTGAGTCAAGAAGTTTGGCATGTCTGCAAAAACTCTCACCAGCTTTTACAGGTGCACCATTGAGAGCATCATCTCAGGCTGCATTACTGCCTGGTACGGCAGCTGCTCCGCTGCCCTCCAGAGGGTGGTGTAGTCAGCGGAGAACATCACCGGCTGCCATCTGCCTTCCATGCAAGGCATCTACCACACACGATGCTTCAGGAGAGCACGGAACATCATAAAAGACTACAGCCACCCAGGCTATGGTCTGTTCACGCTGCTGCCGTCTGGTAGACGTTACCGGAGCATCAGGACAGGCACATCCAGACTCACGGATTTTATCCCCAGTCCATAAGGCTCCTCAACCAGCAACACTGATCTATTGATCACACGGACACTTCACATGCTCTGGTCACTTTCTATGTACATTCATGTACATTGGCGCATTTTAATGTATCCATTTATAGGCACTACAACCCTTATATTAATATTTATAATATTTTAGATTTCTATTTATAATGTCCATATTCCCATTTCTACACTATTTGAAATTGCTTCTAGTCACTATTGTTAAGTATATTTTGTATTTTCTGTTATTATTTTTGCTTTATATATTTTTATCACTACGTAGATGTCTAATTTCATTGTTCAGGATGATGCATGCTACTCGATGCACTTGACAGATAAAAGACTTTGAATGTTGATTTTAACAAATTGCTTCTGATAAAATCTTCTAAAAGTTTTCCTTCACCTATAAAACCTAAATATAAGTTTGGGGTACTTGACTCAGTAAAGACTGCTGCATAAACACTTGCTCTTTGTCCACCCAGTGGAGTCTCAATGCAGGCGAGGAACTGCTTAAATAGCAGTTCTACATTTACCTTTACGGCATTTAGCAGGTGCTCTTGTCCAGAGCGACGTAAACATCTATTGGAGTAAGTCTTTTCATGCTGTGAACCAACCCTCCAGTGGGATGTGGCTGTGAACCAACCCTCCAACGGGATGTGTTCCACTTGGTTGGGGATTATTTGGTATCATTTGGATTGCTGCTCTCTGCATTACTTTTCTTTTACATTTCTTTAAATCACGCTTTCATGCTGAGAGAATTATGAAACAGAACCATACCACCAAAACATAAATGAATATGGACTCTTTTGAGTAAAGTGAAAAATGTAAAGAGCCTTAGAAACAAGCAAGCATTCATTCTAGTTTATCAACTGTCACTCATCTAATGTACAAAAAACAAGTTACTTAAATCTGAGTATAACACATTCAAAACATACATTAAACCAATAGCACTATGATCTGTATTTCGCAAATTAGACGAATTTGCATTTATGATAATATTCCTGCATGATGTAATTCCAAAACATTTAGTACGTTTAAAAAAATAAAATCCACTTTCTTCCTTTGCCGTTTCTGAGAAGTCACCCCCACCCAAATTTCCTGTTGTTGGGCTGTTATCAGGTAGCTGCGCCTTGCAGCTGTAGATCGCGGCGATTCAAACTGTAGAATAACGTTACCCATAAATCAGAAAGTTATATCGAATGCAATAAAAACCATCGAATATTAAGATTACAGCAGACTTGATTACTGCAACGCGGTCTGGCTTTTCAGTCTTTTATATTGTGTTTGTTCCTTTTTGGTTTTTTTAGTCTTAATGCTCTATTACTTCTTTAGTCAATCAAGTTTTTGATCAGTCTTTTTTATTACATTTGACGTTTTAGTTTCCCATGTCCTTACTGTCTGAACCTCCATGATAATTTTTATTATCTAACGCAGTTCGTAGTAACACGCGAAATAATAATTTCACTGACGAAAAGCAGCGGGGCAATCTGTTTCTCGTGCCCATATAAATCAAAAGTTAAAGTTCAAGAAAGCTCAAAGAAATCAAGTAAACAGGGAGACATACTGTACCTTAATCTAGTAGTTTGTGAAATAGTGAGAAACACACTGGACGGCGCAGGAGAGCACAAGTAGAATCACGCCCTCTAAAACTAAACTGGATATCAATGTTAATCATTTCCTTTATACGTCATAAGTAAGTAAATATCTATGTATATAGACATATAAAGGGAAGCATATTGTGTGAAATCATGTAAAAACACATTAGCCAAAATGTATAAAACAGTGGTCATGGTCGTCTTAACCAGGTATAAAAGCGTAAGTCAGTTTAATCAAATTGTAGCGCATATAACGCACCACTTATGATTTACAATATAACCTGAAACTCATATAATATTCTCGCTCACGCCCACGCCCACACCCACGCTTGATAACTTAACGGTTAGTTTCTGTTCTGGTGTCAGCAGTTAAGTTTCGATTTAATAAAAACGCGTCAAAAATGCGTGTTTTTCATGCCGTTAAAAATTGTATCGAAAAACACTTTACATATACTTGTGAGGACATTTAAAAATAAAATAAAACCTGAAATAAAATATTGTAGCGTTTTACGGGAGAGCTACTTCTCTGCGTGGTTTCAAGCACGAGACCGACACCGTTTCACAGGAATCAATGCTCTTCATGTCGCACATGCGGTTACGACCACCTTGACAAAGGCAGAACTGGCAGTGCAAAGAACTGACAAACACACGGAAACACACAGAGAGCCCTCACTCGCTCTAGGGAACACGCCCGCGGTGAGGGAACAGAACCTTAACTAACATGAACTCATTACACGGTGATAAACTAAACACATAACCCATTAACAGTAAATACCACCGGCACATAGAACACATTATTTACAGGCTTAAAGTCTCGGGAGCCAGACATCCCAGCAGCCCCCACGGGGATGGCTTTAGCCCATTGGCGGGGGAAGCGCTCCTAGCCATCCCCGTTACAATATCATAGCCGTTTTTAAATCCTGAGAACAGTTCTCTAGCGCAAATGTTCCCAAACGGTTCCATGACACGGTCTTTTAAAACCCATTGACAATACTACGGCAAATTTAAAAATAAATAAAAAAGTGCTTAAAAAGCTCCTCTGGCGTCCCCTGGCGGCCCCCACTTTGATAAACAAGCCCCCGAGGAGTAGATAATTAACTACAGCCAGTAAAATCTGTATCAAGTTAATAGGTTACTTTATGAAGAAGGGTTGTTGACCTTGAATTAAATTTGGTCTAGGAATTAAATCTATTAAATTAAGTTTTCATGTTTTGTAAGTATCTTATTTCTTATGAAAGAAAAGGCAAGTGAAGTTATTGTAAGGTTCCAAGAGGCCACTTGAAGCATGAGTGATGGGAACTGTTTTGGACCCACTAATGATGTAATGTTCAGACTTTAGTTGGGTGATGTCCCATTTCATGAATAACGTGATGGCAGATTAAACCGTGGTGCCAAGGTTTGGGATAAAGTAATCCGGGTTGTGAATACTCCTAAACACCATGGGAAACTCCAAAATCACCCACGCTTCCCTTCTACCTGTTTGGCTGTGACCTCATACACCTGACCCATCCCATAACCTAAGAGAGACTGCTCTCTAGTGGTGAGAAGTGAAAGCCCGAAAAGACTCAACTAGACAATATCTGCACTTTCAACACTGAAATCTACCTTACATTTTGTCTTTCGGACATTGCGGCTGATAAAGAGGTTGTTTTTTTAAGTTGAGAAGGAGCTTCAACATGGCTGCCATTTTCTGAAGAAGTTTAATGAGCAGAAAGACCTGGACAGACTTGCAGTAAAGTGCATATGAGCCAGAAGAGGGCAGCAGAGTCCAGCATTGTCACCTTTCTCACACCCTGACTCCTGCCTAGCTATTTAAAATAACGACGATACTCAGTGAAAGACATTTGCTTCGATTTGTCAGTGAAAAGGTAAGGAGAGTTGTTATGGTGGTTTGTTTTACGATCAGGACGGGGTCAACGCTCATACCTAACAACCATACAATCGGTGGTCACATGCTCCTGACATTTGCGCCGTTGCTGGTCTATGGACAATTATTGAATTGTCTGTTGTTTTAGTTTTCACTCTTCTAATAGATGATGTCTTAAAATCCTTTAGGAACGTGAATGTGAAAGTCTGTTGTATACAAAAATTGACATATCAACCTTAATGAGCACATAGTCTTTTGAAGAATACGAAGAGTGTACTGATATGTGCATTGTTTTAACTGCTTTTCCTTTCATACGAAATAAGATCACTTACACAATGTGAAAACGTTATTCAATACAGTGTTTTATTAAATGCGATTGGCCGGTTGTCAACGTTTTAATTTGGACCCAGATTGATTCGCCTTGATTCAATCTGGTATTTTGCTACGCTTACAAACGCGTGGTTTCAGGGTGATAGCAAGTGAAGCTGTAATCCGCTAAGGTAGTTGGAACCTCAGTTCGCTGACGAAACTCGCGTCATACAACAGCTATTTCAAACAGAGATACACAAGAGATCGCAAGGAGGACATTTCCTCGAGTAAAGACGACAAATTAGCTTGTTACGGGGGGCTATGGAAGTCACCGTGGCAACTATTACCAGTACCAAGATGTCCGGGAGGAAGACATGATGCGTAAAAATAAAGATTTATTTTGAAACTTTATGATTAATTACGCAGCGGGCAAAAAACTAATCGAATGAATAGTCTTTTTTTTTAGTTCGGGATAATGTCGACAATTAATATGACTGTAGTCAATGACTATACTATAATTCGCATGTGTGCTTCGAGCATATCCTTCATAATTCTAGTTTTTTTCAATTTGATTATAAACTGGACTATTTTACGCCATGAAGAACTTCGGAACCATGCGCGCTTTGTGCTGGTCTTCCACCTGCTGTTCTCAGCGCTTGTCTACTTCGGGGTTTGCAGTGTTTTCTACCTGCAGATATATCTAAGTATCCCGACCTTCGCTGGTGCTTGCCGGGCAGTTATAACAATTTTGATCACCAGCGCATCGAACATTCTTCTGACTCTGACGGCCATGGCCGTGGATCGTTATTACGCTATCTGCTTTCCTGTGAAGTACAGCTCCAGTTGTTCCAAGCAGAGGCCGTGGCTGGTTGGATTATTGACATGGGTTCTAGCGTTGATCATCCCCCTGAGTCTCTTCCAAATGGATGGCACGGGGGTCGGAGGAAAGTGCGGCCGAGAAGAGCTGCAGAATGGCGAGAATCTGAAAATCTCGTTAATTTCGGTTTGCTTTGCCATTATCCTCTTCAGCTATGCCATGATCCTTCGCGAGAGTCGGCGTTTGGGATTGCTGAACCGGCGGAACAGTGTGGGTTGCCAGACGATCGCCCTGCACGGAACTCAACTGGCGGTGTATATACTCCCGAACTTTGTGAGCTTTGTGCTGAATCGCATTCAAAAGCGCGGTCACCTACAGTCCGAATCCAAAGAGCTGTTTGCGGTTGTCAACTTCGCCTTCTTTAGCCTGACGCAGTGCGTTGCGCCGATAGTGTACGGGCTGCGCAAAGACGAGCTCCTTGAGGAACTGCTCCATCGGTTCCCTTGCCTTTCCTGCCACTTGAAAAGCCTCTTGAAGTGGACCGTAAGAGTCGCGCAGCCAATACATTCAGAGGCAGGGTAAGGCACCAAAACAAAGATTCGAATACACTTGTGGATAATTTTGAGCTGTACACAGTGTTATTTCATCCTTTAACGTGAAACATCGTACATTTAAATCTTCTGAATGCTATTTTGCGGAAATAACTACACTACTGATATTATGACTTTCACGATTCCGTGGAATAGAGTTAAAATAACAAGCTAGGAACCCTAATTTGAAAACGTGATTTGCGGATCCTTTCAGTTTTACTTATAGCTTTACTGTCAGTTTTATTTCAGGAACTTCATGTCGCTAGTATTTCAACTCAAACTAGTCTAATTACTAAAGACATACTGAGGAGTTTCGACCGGGAGAACACATGAACTGTTCCAATGATGTAAATAGGTAGTAAAAATAGGAGGTGTTTTTTTATTTTTTTATTTTTTGCGTACTGTGCTACGTCATTATCAATCGAAGGTCGGAATTTCTATTTGTCTTTTTTGATTATTGATATTGGTACACATTTTAACTGAACACTGGGTTTATTTTAAAGTTTGTTTTCCACGGGACCTGCCTTTGACCTGAACGCAATGGACCATTTTTTCACATCCTGAGAGACAGGGCTGTAGGCTCTAATTGTGATTGCAGAGAGCATGTCGTCAATGGCTTCACTTCCAAGACCTATTTAAATTGAAAGTAAGACAAAACTTTAGGTCCCCTGCCGTCTAATTGTGTCAGTACTGTTTCATTTACATTAAGACCAGTTCTCCTTAAACACTGTTTTACAGGAACTATTTATTACACGTTTTTACGTAATGTACAACGATAGTTGTTTATGCGACTGATAAATTATTTTCTCCTTCTTTTTGGAATTGGCAATTGTGCTGACGCATATTGGAACGGCACTACGAATCCCGCCACCGTACTCCGGGGCGGTGACAAAGTTTGGCCAGAAGCTCTGCCAATGGTGTGCCTCTGCGGCGCCTTCCGGGTCACGACTGGCTAATGATTCGGACCTGCGAGTCTGGGCTCGTTGGACTCTGCATTCGGTTTCATTGACTCTGTCCCTCTGGGGGGACTGCTAAATTCTATACAATAAATGCAATTAATAAAATGGTTTTGATTCAGTAGCACGATTTAGCATTTGAGTTTTGTTAGTAGGTTACTGCTAATTTTTCAGGAACTCTTCGCTGGTCCCATATGACTGAATTTTTTTAAAATATCTGTACTTTGTGATAAGTTTACAGATAAGAGAAGTGAAATTTTCTCTAAAAGAGCTGAAGGACCTCAACTTTATGATGCATTTAAAACAATAATCAGGTTTCGAGTTCACTGGAGTCTAGAGCGTGTGGTTGTCATATCGTGAATGCAGAAACCTACTTATGCAATTGCATTGTAAAGTTGTTAACACACATTCTGTATTCTCGTTTCAGGGAAAGTTCCATGACTTCACAGAAATCGATCTCAACAGAACCTCCACAGACCCCTGTGTGAGTGAAGAGCGAGAGGATGCGTGAGGAAAAGGGGAGAAAGTGTTATGATTGTGAACAGAACGAGTCATCATGGTCTTGTCCCAAAGCTCATGTTAAATCAATAGTCAGAGGGATCTGTGCATCTTCAACACTCTTGGGGGAGATGGAAAAGTCAGTCTCTGCACAGGATTCTGCGTTTAAAGGGATTGCCGTTGGAGCGCTTGCGTTTCCCACGTCCACTTTAGCCACGGATGTAGACAGAGGTAATAACGGTGTCGCACTTGGTACCTGGCTCAAGGGTACAGCAGCAGCGTCTGCCTCGGGATTCAGCTCTGCAACTCAGCAGTCATGACCCAGCCTCCTAGGGCCTGCTCCGCAGAACTGAGGGTTATGGAGGAACCGGGCCAGTGGTCGGGGAGAGCGCCCCCTGTTGGAATAGTCCCACTGGTACGCTGGCGGCTGTGGTGGATGTCTGGGTGTCAAAGACCTCGAAGGAGCTGTAATGTGAAAATAAATCACTTGTTACAGTGGAAGACCTGAGATACTCTTTTTGTGGTAAACTTCACGTATTAAGCCATGAATATTGTGATTAAAGAATGTGATTAAATATCATGTCAGTTAGAATCTAATAGACCCTAGGCCATTACGTGTTCTTTGTAATTTAAAATTAATATATTTTATGTAATATTTACAATGATCAGATAAAATGAAAACATGAGTTGAGTTATTTGTCTGTTGGCCATCTTATTGAGTCATTTGTCAGTTGGCCATCTTATGGATCAGACTGACTAAAAACTCTGACTTTAGTCATCTTCACTATTTAAACACTGTGGTTCAAAACAAAATGAAGGATTGTAATAAAAAAACAACAGCATTTGGTTTAAGTTGTTTTAGAAATTCAACTTAGTCTTTCTCTCGACCACCTGCTAACCCCAGTGACTTTAGAAATTGGTGTAACCCCTTAAAAGGGCAGTTGACATGGCACAATATTATCAAATGAGATAAGATGAGAGGTGATATTTGCAACTTAGCGACGTTATACCAAAAAATAATTAGCACCGATTACTCTCTTTTACGTCAGAACAGTCAGAAAACGTGTCCTGAGGCATAACTGCTGTTCAGACCCGGTGAGGTCAGTTCTGAACAACAATGGTGGATTTAACCAAATCAATGACAAGTATGGTTTTTGGAGCTGCCATTTGTGGTTAAAAAGCAAAGAAAGAAAAAAACTTATAAAAAATAGACATAAAAAAAATTGTTGACGCTTTTTTACGAAAGGGACGAACCAATGGCGGAATCTCACTCACTCACGCTAAAGAGTTGAGGAAGTTCCACGTCCTGTTTGCACAAAGACCGAGACTTGCAGAGTCAACACAAGTCTGACAAGGTGTAGAACACGGTTATTCCTTCTTAAACACAACACAGCTTATTCCTGTCAACACAGTTGGAGCCATTACATTGGAACATAGCCCAGTTCAGAACAAACAATGATCAGAAATAAGAACGTGGAGTTCCACAATGACCTAACTGGTTTTTACCCCAGACAGAAACAGCACACTTCAAACTTTCCTCCGTTTTTTTCCATTACTTTTAATGGAAGGATATGGTGGTCGAACATAAGCCGAAATACTCTGGCTTCGTTAAAGCGACACTGGATTTAAAATGAACACCGTGTTACATTACAAGGGTTTTGAATCATCTCGATCAGAAGATTTAAGGATTAACTTCAAGAAAACCCATCTTCAAGTCTATTGTTCATGTCACATGACAAAGAATTTAACCAACAAGTAATACTGATGACATAACTTAAAAGTTGGCAGTTTTGAAAGACAGGTCTGCGTAATAATTACGCAGACCTATCTTTAGATAATTTCGATAATCTAATAATTATCTAGATTCTGTGATTTTAGCCTTACAAACTGCCTTTACAAACACTGAGTATAAGTTAAGCCATCCATTTCTTTGTTTGAAATATTTTGGTCAAACTAATGCTTCTTACAATGCGTAGTACAATTAGAATTTAAATGCATTCATCTCAAATATTTTTTAACAAGGGTTCATTTATTTAACTATTCTGGCTGTTCCTCAATTTGTTCTCACCTGGTTGAATTTTCCTCTTCCTGTGTAATTCTGCTTCTGAAGCATAATAGTTGCATTTAACTTTCATTGTACTTGAAAACTCAAAGCAGATAATGTTGAGGCCATTGATTGATTGTCCATCCCAAGTAATTAAGAGATAGTTTGGTGCAAAAACAAGGATGGGGCGAGGGCCAGGATGGAACACATTAATTAATACAAATTAATTAAAACACTTCGAAACTTTTCTGCTAAAATTAAGGTTTCTGCCATGCCTCGAGATTCCACAGGTATTTTGCAAGTTGCTTGCGCAGGATTGTAAATGTGATTTTCAGCAGTAGTTGTTTCTTGGCTATGGCATGGCGAATTCTTGCCACCGGCTGTTTATCAGTCTTCAGACGGGGGAAATTCTCCACCTCACAGGGCCCGACCACAGCTCTTCCTGCCTGCTTGCGCAGCAGTAAAAGAGCAGAGAGGAACGCTTCAAAGAGGAAGAAGGGTTAATAGCCATTAACATGAAATAATGCTTCAAATGATGCTCCGCTATTTCTGGTAAGTCAAGAGGAAATCAGAAATCAACCACGGATTTTAAAACAAAATGCAAGCTTTTTTTTCCCCCCCTCTTGAATCTTGTTGACAACGAGTATACAGAAATGTTTCTAATGTGATCATTTTTCAGCCGCAAAGACAATAGCTTAACATTTATGAAATTATTGAACATTTACCGCCAGGATCAAGGAGCTCTTGGTAACCCACACCTTGGATGCTCCCAATTCTCCATCTGGCTGAATGAAGATTGCACAGGAAACGCACATGTTCAACATTAAACCTTTATTCCCCGATTCCACAGTACAATTCTGTCCATTTTCCCTACCAACGTCTCGTTATTATAGACGAGTTTGAGCTAGATGAGTTTCCTGCTTTCAGAGATGGTGGGTGAAGGGACAACAGGGGGGGGGGGGGGAGTGAGGAGAAACCACTCCTCCACAGCCGTGGAGATGGACCTCACGTTCTTGAAGATCTGCTTGCAGTCGTTGGACCTCAGGGCCTGGATCTGTTGCATGATGCGTCCATGGGTCTGAGAGTGAAGACCAGATAGGGACATTCACAAGGGTTACTAATGTAGTCATAACAGCGAAGTATTTCAAACGAAGAGAGACCACAACATGCAGGGGACTAAATCAAGCAGTATGGGAGGAGAGAGATGCGTCTGCTTCAGTGCGTCTGCTTCAGTGCG
>JAOVYW010005199.1:0-12470 GCA_025775045.1 Hiodon tergisus
TTCCCAGCAGCCCCCGCGGGGATGGCTGAAACCCATTGGCAGGGGGAAGCGCACCTAGCCATCCCCGCTACAGTATTTTTGTCCTGTCCCGTACTGCATACATATGCAAACTTAGAGTTAATGAGAAACGTAATTGTTTTAATAGTAATCATTTGCTTACGGTGCACGGACGTACAAAACAAAGTGGCCGAAGCACTTCCGTTGAGGGTTCGCTCAAATGCAGGGTTTTTCTGTTAATGCCGCTGTCGGTTTTTGATTGCTTTTTATTTGTTGTCATGTTTTCCACTTTTCCTCTTAATTTTCGTGGTTTTAATTTTGTTTTGTGCCTTGCGTGATGTTTTCATGTTTTCTTGATTGTGTTTTCTAAATTAGTTTGAATGTTTTGTGACTTTTTATTTGACGCTTTGCTTTGCACTTCATTAGCCAATTTAAGGGTAAGACCTAGCGTTCGATCCACTTGTCTTGGCATTGTTCATTTTGTCCCATAACAACAGTTGGTGATGGGGTGTGGCAATATACCTTTATCACTCCGCCTCTCTAGCGTGCGATTGGATAAGCTGTTTCGTATAAACACTTTTATGGAGGCCATACTTTATATAGCGCTCTTCTTGCATGAGACAGTACTTGATAGTATTACGTGAGTATTGTATTCGTTAAAAACATGTCTTGATGAAGCTATCGTTTAAAACCATCTGAATATAAAAGGATACACGAAAAAGTATAAAGAAGAACGAAAAATGCGACGGAGGGTGACAGTCAGAGCCCTTAAGCTGCTGGGCTGTAGTACAGTTACTAGCCCCGGAGTGACCAAAATTTTGTCGTCTCCCATCTCAAGAAACATCCACCCTATTTACACAGTGGAAGATGGTCTTAACGAAAGATTCCGGTCTACATCATCGATGCAGGGATATACTGAACTAGCGCGGGAGAGGTCTAAAACAGTTACTTCTTTTTACAATCAGTCTGCAATTGATGTATCTGCGGAAAAGGTATTTGTATTTTCGAAATGTTATTTTCGAAGCGGCAATGCGTACCAAATGTGAATCTGTTTAGAGGACCCTGACGAGATCACCATGTATTAGTTATGATTGCACATATAGCCTTCAAGATGACTAAGACTTAATGTTACCTCTGCGTTGAGCATTTCCTATCCTAGGCTTTGCAACAAACTAACTATTCTAGGCTGCCGAAAGGCAGTTACGAATTTTAGCTAGTTCTTTACTTTGTAAGCTGATGCTTAAGAAACATCATTTTCCAATTAAAAAAAAAATGTATTGCATCATTAAGATGTGACAGAAATGCAAATGTTATTTGCTAGCTATATTTGATAAACCAACTATCGGCTTTCGATTTATACATTTAACGAAAACTCTTAAATATATAAAATTATGGTAATAATATTAAATGAAATAATTAAGCTACAGCTGGCCGCATAATAAGCCAGGCAGTTTGCTTAGTGTACTACTGTCGAGGGTCTTTCTCTTCGCTTTCAATTTAACGTCCAGCAGCCAGCATCTAACCTACTTAAAATGGCGATAAAATGTGTTCTATTTGTTGGGTCTTTCTCAACTAGGTACAAAAGGTATCTGAAAATTGCTAGCTAATTACTTGACCACCGTTGCGTGACCGTTCTACCCTACGTTAAAACCTCACGCATTCAATCGGGTCAAAGCAAGGTCAGAAACGAGACCGATTAGTCTAAAAGACGGCTATCTTTGTGGTTGAAGTACTTTCGAAGACGGGTAATAACTACCCAATAAAATGGTAAATTATGTTCTATATGACGCGTGTGTGATACACATTAAAATATCAAATTGATCAGAAATGCAGTGTAGACAGGGCATACCAAGGCCCATTATCAGCAACCATCTGTGTTCCAAAGGCACGCTGTGTTTGCTAATCCAAGTTTATCATTTTAAAAGGATAATTGATCATTAGAAAATCATTTTGCAATTATGTAAGCTCAGCTGAAAACTGCACAACTGGCAGCTTCATTAAATAGTACCTGCAAAACATCTGTCCATAACACTTTTTTCCAGTCTTCCTCTGTCTAGTGTCTGATCTTTTGCCCATCGAAATCTTTTAATGTATTTTTCCCTTTGCAACTCTGCCTAGCAGGCCAGCATCCCGTTGCCTCTTCACTGTTGATGTTGAGACTGGTGTTTTGCAGGTCCTATTTAATGAAGCTGCCAGTTGAGGACCTGTGAGGAGGCTGTTTCTCAAACTAGGCACTCTAATGTATTTGTCCTCCTGCTCAGTTTTGTTCCGGGGCCTCCCACTCCTCTTTCTATTCCGGTTAGAGCCAGTTTGCGCTGTCCTGTGAAGGTAGTAGTACAATAGCGTTGTACGAGATCTTCAGTTTTCAAGAATAGACTGATAAGTTTCAGGAGAAAGTTCTTTGTTTCTGGCCATTTTGAGTCTGTAATCAAACCCACAATTGCTGATGCTCCAGATACTCAACTAGTCTAAAGAAGGCCCATTTTATTGCTTCTTTAATTAACTCAACACCTTTCAGCTGTGCTAACATAATTGCAAAAGGGTTTTCTAATGATCATTTAAGCTTTAGTCATTTACACTATATTTCTGATCAATTTGATGTTATTTTAATGGACAAAATTAGCTTTTCTTTCTAAGACAAGGACATTTTTCAGTGACTCCAAATTTTGAATGGTAGTGCGTCTCTCTATATCACTGTTTATCTTTAACTTGATATCTGAAGACAAACACCATGGATTTTATTCACAAATATACTTTGGAGGGGCCTGTAGTTGGCCCTTACATGTGGCCTAAATTTAAACTTGACCATATTTAAAGTTATTGTTTAAGTGGCATCTTGAGAAGATTTTATGGTTTGAAGACCTTACAGATACGATGTATTAGGATCCACCTGAGTTAAAAAGAAAAATTGATTTTGGTGACAATTGCCTAACTTTGTTAGGCAATTGCTTTTTGTTTCACATTCACTTTCACAACTATGTCATGCTTCCAGGTTGACCCCACATAAAAATCAACACTATCTCACATTAGTGCCTCTTATCAGTATCAGTAAGTCTGTAAAGGTTTGTCATGTGTTCCCTCTCCAGGCCTCTGTCAGGCTAACACCAGCCACGCTGCTGTATGCTGGGAAGTCCCCCGATGGACAGCATGTGCTGGTAATTTGTTCTGTTTTTTATTTCTTTATTTCTGTACTCAATTTATGAATCGCATAGTAACAAATAACTAAATGCTTGTCATGTCTGTGATTCTTTTAGAGTGTCAATATGCGTGGATAAGGGTCGAAGGCTAGGCCTTTCAGTAAATCAATTTATTAGCATTTTGGGGGGTTGAGCAAAAATTGAACTTCTTTGTTCTGCACTACTTTAGTAGTTTTGTCGCCTTCATCAAAACAAAAAGCTGTGCTGTTAATGGTGTTCTTGTATCATGGTTTTGTCAACTGTTCCGCATTTCAGCATTGTGTGTAAATTTAACTAAAGTTTTTTTTATGGCTATTAGTTATTGTATCTCATGGAAAATAACTTGAGTTTAATGGGGACGTCAAAATATCATCTCAATGTATTTTCAAAAATTATGATGTATGTATATCTGCATCTTGTTTTAGGTCCGTGAATAGTAGCTGCTAAGATTTGAGTTGTTTAATTTTTGTTTGGTTTGTGATATTTATGTTGGCAAGCCTTTTCTTTGCCTTGCTTCACTCCCAAACTGTTATTCCAAACGTGCAATAATAAAATTTAGCAACACGTATATGAAATGTGCAATTTTAAGATGTTGATGGTATAGACAAAATGGTTATCAAAAGCGATGAATGATCAGGATAATGATTACATTGTGACTACAATTAATGAAGGAATGCACATCAGTCATTACACAAAGAAAGTGATCAATATCTAAATCGGGGAGCATTTCAATCCTTTTTCAAGGGACGTTTTAAATGAGAATGTCATAGTCTTTTAGAACCTGCTACAATCTACCTTTCATAATGCCACTGGTTAACTGCAATTTTTCCCACTTTTATGTGCAGAGCAGTGGCAAGTACTTGCAGAAGGAGCTTCCCGTGCGCATTGCCCATCGCATCAAGG
This sequence comes from Hiodon tergisus, assembly GCA_025775045.1. Classification (NCBI taxonomy): domain Eukaryota; kingdom Metazoa; phylum Chordata; class Actinopteri; order Hiodontiformes; family Hiodontidae; genus Hiodon; species Hiodon tergisus. Next base: position 4,077 of record JAOVYW010005199.1, read on the forward strand.
GGTTCCGCAGCCTGCCCTTCATTATTGGCTGTAACCCCACCATCCTGCAAGTGGTGAGTCCAGTAGACCTGAGCCCCATGCACAAATCAACCACCCCCTGAAACCTGCATTTCTACGCCTCAACTACTACTACCACTACTACTACTACTACTACTACTACTTATCTGTTTTGATGTGCGTCAGCCAAACAAATGAGCAAATGCATAAAGTGTTTATAAAAATGGCCTTTATACATCTTCTACATTCCCAAGTCTAGTTAATCTTGCAAAGTGTCTCTAGGTGAGGAGAGTGAGATAGTTAAGATTGATTGCCTACATGCCTGGGGCACAGGGTCAAATGGTCATGACAGTCTCAGTTAAACATGGACAAGATATCCCGCTTCCCTTGTATCATATTTTCTTCCCTGTACATGTGGGGAGTTCTTGGTATTGTTTATTCTACAAGTCTGGCCTCACTTAATCAACAATGACACAATTTACGGTTGCATTTAGTTATTATGCCAGAACTGGCTCAGGGACTATCAAGTGGTGGATGGGCTTTGTGCCTTATCAATCAAATAATTTTTCGGGTGTAATTTGCAATAGCAAAGCTTTCACTTGGAGCCTCTGTTGCCACTTGAGAGGGGCCTCTCACTCGAGCAGGAGACAATGGGTTTTTGTCTCAAGTTGTTTTATGCTGTACTGCTTTCAGTTAATTCGTTTTTTTTACATGCATTTTATTTAGGGCTGTCAAACGATTAAAATAATTAACGGTGATTAACAGTATGATTTTTCTGTAGTTAATCGTGATTAATCGCAAATTCACCCTTACAGTAGCTGCAAATAACTTTGCTTTTTGCCAAAGCCCCATCTCTTTGTAATAAACACTTTTGTAATAAAACTGGCCCTTTAAATCTCCATCATTCCAGCTTATTTAATCAGCAAAGCTGTATCTAAATTCAAGCAGTCAATTGACAAACAAGAGCGTGGAGTTGTATTTTAACTATGGGGGGTTCTAAATTGTTTTTTGTTTTTGTTTTTTTTAATGAACGGCATTAAGCATTTGAAATTAATTGCCCACGTTAACTCTGACAGCCCTAATTTTATTCTGTCGCTAGGATTTATAAATACAGTTTCCTCATGTCGTTTGACAAGTGCTCAGGCAATGAAGACAGGTACTTTTCCTTTTCTGAAAAGCTACGTCTCCTGTCGTAGCCCCCCCCCCCTCCGTTCTTGGATACTCTGACTTGGGTTGAACTATTACCTAAATCTACCCTCAAACTGTAGCCAGGCTGTGTTGTTCCTGAGAGACAGCAGGTTCTGTTTTTCAGTGATGTTGACGAACACGATTGGCTGAGTTGAAAAGTGGAAGATCAGGTTTTGTCCTCCTGAAACTTTACTCTTACTGTAAGGGGTTCCTGCTGAAATGCAGATTGCCAAAAGTACATGGGGTGAACATGATGACATGTTGTTGTGTATCGTTGTGCTTTGCTGATAATATGCAGAGTAAACAGATTGTTTAACATAAAAAGCTGGTCCTCCCTACCAATTTCTAAAAAAAACATTTGTGGTCATCCTTTCTAAATATAAAGTTTGAGGAGACTTGAACTGTTTTATCCTTGTTGTAGGTAAGACTGTAAGAGTGCAACTTGGATTTAAAAAAGCCCCACCCTGCTGTTTACATACCTCTTTATAGAGGTCAGCTGTGCATACTGATAAAGGCCGTGTTATTGTATTCTCCATTGTTCCCCCACAGAGGTTGAGAGTTCAGTGAAATGTTTCTAAAGTCAGCGCCGGAGGAGCTCAAGAAATTGTTTGTAAACTCAACCAACTCCCTAATGGAAAAGGTTTACAATACTATACTGATTAAAACGGTTCTTGTAAAATAATAATGAAGTTAATAAAAATGTTGTATCATGATACGTTTGCTGTTTGTTAGAGATTACAAATGCGCATGCATTTTTTTTGTAATACGTGGATTTATGTATTGGATATTTGTCAATATCACATGTTCTGGTGTACTTCTGTGTAACTGAATGATTTAAAAGCATTTTGAGCTGCCGTTCCCTTTGGACACCGAAAGAATGTGACCATGTCAGACACATGGCATAGGTTGGGAGGCCTGCAAGAGGGGGCCCAGCATAGTCACGAAACGACCCCATGTTTGGGATCTCTGGAGGGATTTTTAACTCTCACTCCCTGTTCTTCTCTCCTGCAGCACGAGCTCTACATTCGGGCCTACCACATGCTAAGTGATTTCCCGGCAGTAAGTAAAGGGGTGACGAAATGAAAGGGGAGGGTTCATGCTCACTGGTTCAAGTTCAAGGGCTTTCCATATTTAGCCTCAGTCTGCCTGTAACTGGAGAAGTTGTCGCCCTTCCTGTTTCTCCCCCCGGTGCCAGTGCGCACTTGAACTAGAACATTTTTCTTCTTCTTCTTGATTATATTGTCTCTTGGCATGTAATAGAAATTAGTCATTAATGTTCCAGAACAAAAAGTATGCCAAACATAGTTAATGCATCAATAATTTGCTGAACAGATGCCCATATCTATCCAGCTTTTGTTTACACATTTTATGTAATTGTTAGTGCAACAGTGATAAAGGTTCTGTGTACTCGGTTCTGTCCCCCTGCTTATTCATAGATGTTTGTCAATTTTCATTTGATTATGAAATTGCTCACTGTTATGTTAAGTTCGTAGCAAATTTCACACTCTGCGTGCCGCGCGTTTAGCCTCCAGTCGGCACGACGTTTCAATATTGACAATAACCCACCCCGTCAGATCAAGGATCAGGAGACTGAGGCTCAGTACAGCAAGCTGGTGCAACAGCTCCTGGATGATCACAAGGATGTGGTGACCATGCTGGCGGAGGGCTTCCGGGAGTGTCGCAAGCACATCCAGGTCAGCCGCTGCAAGCTGAAGCACTTCCACTGTTACACTTCCATGTAATTCCCTTCTAGATTAATTTAGTGGCTCCTAACTGAGTGCCAATAGGAATGATGACATTGATCAAATTCTTAATCGATCCGTTGGTTATTTATTTTCAGGACGAGGGACTGGTTCGCAACTTCCTCGACACCACACTGACGTCTCGCCTGGGTATCCGCATGCTAGCCACACACCACCTCGCCCTGCACGAGGAAAACGTGAGTTGTGTCTGCCGAAAACCTTGTGCTTGTCTTCACTCCTGGTAAAAGTTGACTCCTCAGCTTTTAGCTCTGCTGGTCATGCCTGATTTGAAACCTTTCATGGTGCAACTTTTTTGAACAGGCAGCACCTCACAAAGTTCTGTAGTTTCTGTGAAACTGTCTGAATGTTCTGTCTCTTTCAAAGATTAAATACTTTTATTTTTTATTTTTTAAATGCTGAGTCAGACCTGTTTAGTCAAACCCTTGTTCCAGGTGCTGTCGTTGATGCCAGCATAAGCTTTCAGTCGAACAAAGGGTATAGGAGTTTTGTCAAATCTTGCAGCTTGACTCATTGTTGAAACTTGGGGCCCTTGCCTGTGCAGTTCAGGAGCATTAATGGGCACTCCCGAAGGTCGTGTCAGTTCCGCCAAAAACAAATCTCCTTTAGGATGGGTAGCTGCCAAAGTGAGCGAGGGAATATTTTTGTGTGACCCCCTTTCAGGGAGCTCTATATATGTCGTGAGTAATGACTGCCCAGTTGGATGGCTGCACGCAAGTTTGCAAAATGAGTAGCTCATAGCCAGAACAACAGAACATCTTTCAATTCAGCTGCCAGTTTGATTTAAGGAGTCTGTCCAGTTGGAGCTTAGTTTAATTTTGGTTGTTTCTGCTAAGTGTTAATGCAAAAATGTCCATGCTATAACTTTTTGCGCGATTTCTATCATTCTCTCATTAAAACCTGGAAGCCTGTCCACAGCTGTTTGGGGGGAGGGGGGGATTCAACGTGTAATTTTTTTTCACCAGTCTACCCAGGACTGGACAGGACCTTATGTGGTCAATAGATGTTTACTTCTTTATAGAACATTTTTACAGTAGAGGTTTTTTTCTTTTCTTTTTCTCTCCACAGTGAAAGAAGTAATGATTCATCTTTTTAAATTTGGAATGATTTTCCAATGCCCATGGTCCTCTGTTAAATTGGTGTTATCCCATGCATTTTAATTTTTTGTATTTTAGTTAAGTTTGTAACCCTGCTGTTTAGTGCAGTAATTCTGAATTTATTAGTATTGGAATGTGCTTTACTGGATTAATACAGTAAAAGCCTCAAATATAATGACCATATACAGAATTACTTTGGTATGATCTTGTCCAAAGTTTATATGGAAATAATTTAGTTGCAGCAAATAGGATTCAATCAAAATCTTTAAAAAGCCTGTTTAAAACTAATTCCATTTCTTCTTTCTCTGGTTCTAAGACAGTTCTAAGTCAGGGACAGATTCTTAGACTGCACTGTAGAAGTAAAGGTTCTTGAAGAAATGCGTGAATTGTATAGCAGATAGCTGTCCAAGGTCAAAGCTACAGAGAACGTTTGTCTTTTCATTCAGCCCGACTTCGTGGGAATAATCTGCAGGAGGCTTTCCCCAAAGAAGATCATCGAGAAGTGGGTGGATTTTGCTCGGTGAGTTGTCCGTCAGTCACCCCCCCTCCCCTCTCCGGTAGATTCTTCCTATTCATTTAACCGGCCATTTTCTGTGTGACTCTCACTTGAATGGGTTCAGGGTGCTGAAATGTGGGCTTTGTTGAAGTCTGCTGACCAGAGCATAGTTGCAAAAACTTGCAACTATAAACTACCATTAAATATTAGGAGCTTTTGTGTGATATTTGTTGGTCACATATGAGGAGTACGTTTGGTGCCTTACCTTGGGGGTACAAATGTCTCTGATTGGTTGTGTTTTTTATTATTTAGTCTATTGATCTGTGGTTTGGTTTGTTTAAAAGCCATGCTTCAAGCATAGCAGAAAAATTAATTTCTAAAAGATGTGAAGAATATCTTGAATGTCTTGCGATAAAGATGGGGTTTTTTTTTTTTAAGCCTGAGGTTGTAAAGAACACTGGCTTATTTGAATTCCTTATTGAGAACTTTCCATGCTGCAGAACGTACTATGACTAAGTAAGTGAGGTTAGCACACCACAGCTCTCGGGGGGGAAAAAAGCATCACATGTCTAACAGGAAGTCTAGCTCAGGACTTCAATTATGTGTTTATTTTGTGAGAGCTGGTTGGCCAGTCAGCGATCATAGCAACCCAGATATCCAATAATGTTCCAACTTTCAGTAGTTGTGATGATTCATCTTCCAATAGGCAGTTGGGTTGCTTGGAAAAACACAAATGTCCTTTTTAACTTTATAAACCAGAAAACCTATTATTTTAGGAAATACTGTGCTATTTCCACCCTTTGAATGTTCTTATACAAGGGGCATGTGCGCCTCTACAATTTGGAGGCTATGAGCAGAAATTTTGGTCCCATCAATTGCAATATTTTTCTCAAAACAATCATTAAGCCCGTTTTTCTTTAAATTTCTTAATGAATCATGAGAGCGTTGGCGCCAGTACTGTGTTGTGGGCCGGTTAGGAAACGTGGAGGAGTTTAAAAAGGTATTTGTAGCCATGGAATGGGCAGCAGAGTTTCCTCTATGTAATTGTTGCTCTACTCCGCCACAGTGCTCTACACAAATACATTAGCTTGTCCCTGTAGCATACACATACTCTCTGTGCACTTGTTTTCCCCCTGCTCAAGCTCTTCAGGAATGTGCAGCTGCTGGGTCCTTTTCCTCCTCTCCCCCGTCTCCCTCCCACTCTTGCTCTGACCTACCATTTGCATTTCCAGCGTGCATTAGAACAATGGGGTTAATCTTGAGCCCTGGCACTGGCTCCTGAGTCAGCAGACCTGGCCCAGGCCCTGCACGTAGCCATGGCAGCCATAGCCAAGCCACTAATGTTTGCACTCCCTGATGCTGGCTCATTCACAGATCACTGATCAGACAGATTAAAAGGGGTCATCCGCTCCCTTTAACACAGCGGGATGATTAGAATCGGGTCTGAGCATATTAGCCGAGTGTCTGTGTCTGTGTGTGTGTGTGTGTGTGTGTGTGTGTGTGTGTGGTTGCGTGCGTGTTCTCACCAGCATCTCGTCACCTTGGCAGGCGTCTTTGTGAACACCAGTACGGGAACTCCCCCCGTGTGCGGATCAACGGCCACGTGGCGGCCCGCTTTCCATTCATCCCCCTCCCCCTGGACTACATCCTGCCGGAGTTGTTGAAGAACGCCATGAGGTACCAGCGTGCTCTGCGTCCACACATACCTACCGCGCAAAGACTCCAGATGGACGATGTGACACAATTCACTCCCGGTTAATTCCAATGTTAGTATTGTATGATGTTTGTTTGTAACCCTTGTAGAAGTATAGTGACTATGGTGCACGTTTTGTCGAAAACATGATTGTAAAACAATTCTATTTCTGACTGGTCTGTCATTTTCTCTCACCCTTTTGTCTTTGGCATACTTGGCTGAGCTAAAGTTAGGTCAGGAGTCACCCTGTTTAGATTTCCATTGAGGCTGGCCAATTTCTGGAAGAACATAAACCGGATGGACATGAAGCCATTCAACCTCACTCCCACCTCCCAATGGGTCCAACGACCCTGCAGAGATTGTGTGGCTGGCCCCGTCTTTGTGCGCCACCTGCAGGGAACAGTGTGTACTTGGCAGGAGGTCCTAGCCTGACTCGTGCTTAGCTGCGCCCTTTTTTTGAATAACAGAGGGCTGACTTGAGCCCGCTCGCCATCTCCATCCCCACCAGAATTTGGGACTTTTTAGAACACCACAGCCCACCAAAAACTCCCAGCCGTAACCCCCAGAGGGCCCCATTATCCTCTGCCAAGTCTGCAGGTTTTCAGGACTAGGCACTGTTCTTATGAGCATTCTTGTTCTGTCCCTCATTTTCATTAGTCACAGTGGCTCTGAGAAGGCAGAGGCCGCAGTTCAGAATCACGAGGTGCAGCGAAGAAAGCCTCTGGCCTGTGTTTTTTTTATTTTTTTGTACAATTTGTGTTTTCATCCCCAGGGCCACTATGGAGAGCCACCTGGACACACCCTACAATGTGCCGGATGTTGTGGTCACCATCGCCAACAACGACACCGACTTTGTCATCCGGTAAGATTCTTTTACTAAGGGCAACCCACGTGGACACAATTTAGAGCCACTATTAACTGCAGCTGAACATGTGTCAGGAGCTAAATTAATTGTACTAAATATTGTATGGGTATTTTCAGCACCTTGTATAATTGCATAATTATATGCATTATTTTAAAGCAATTGATTTGGTATTGATTTTGATAATTGATTAGTAAGAAAATGCACACCTCTACATATCTCAGTGCAAGAATGTTGTACACATACGCCGATCAGTGCTGCTCCAACTGTTAAAATCTGTTCAGTATAGTCGGAAAATTGCTTCCCTTACATTGCATTACATACGCTAATTTGACATTTCTCATTGCATGAATAAAGGAGTGTTTGATAATGGTATCCCTGTTTGGTTACCATGGCATTAATAAATGGTACTCCTTGAGGTTTCGGTCAGCAGTCAGCACAAATGTGCTATAAATGAATGTTTGCACTGAGCAAATTTGCCTGGCCAAAATGTTTAAGTTGTGTCGAATGGGTTCTGTACTTCTTTGTTTTCCCTTCGTATTTACACTGCTTGGCTGTTTTGTTAATGACCTTTCTAAGAAGGTTTATTTCTGTTTTTACAGCATCAGTTTTGGGAAAATGTAGACTGTCTGATAGTACTGTGCCTTGTCTTGAATGCCTTGAAAAATGTATTTTTCTTTTCGCAGCAGTGGGGGGGGCTTGCTTTGTGTACAAAAGGTCACAGAATGCGGATCTGCTGTTTTGCAGGATATCATTTTTATTTTGCTACCATGGTTTAAAGTATCAGCATCCGAAACCAACTGTTCCCTATACGAACACTCAAAATTGGTGTAAATATTTATGAAGCAGTCAGTTATACCACAGAACAAAATTGTTCAGATGCCTCTAATTTCTGATGGTCCTAGGAGTTGCGACGGTCTGTTGCCGGCTTTGTGACCGGGCGAAGGTTAGGCAGTAGGGCAGGAAAGGCACAATGTGTCCGTGTCCCGCTTTTCACACCTCTGATGGAGGCTCCCCTTTCCCAGCATGGAATTCATCATTACGTGTTCCTCTCCTGCTGGCATGCTGACGGGACTCCACCCTAAAACTCAATGATCAGTTAAGTCTGCATGGGAGTTGGCCCATTGTCAGCTGAGCCCTAGAGTAGCACCATTAGCCAAAATGGAAAGGCTCACTGGCTACTTCTCTAAGTTACCGTAATTTCCGGACTATAAGCCCCTACTATTTTCACACGCTTTGAACACTGCGGCTTAAACAATGATGCGGCTAATTTATGGATTTTTACGGGCTAACGAGCTTCA
>JAOVYW010005200.1:0-12469 GCA_025775045.1 Hiodon tergisus
CGCGCGCGCGAGTGTGTGTGTGTGTGTGTGTGTGTGTGTGTGTGTGTGTGTGTGTGTGTGTGTGTGTGTGTGTGTGTTACGATTTAAATGATGTGTGGTTGCATTGCCCACTGATTTGGGCCTTTACTAATCTCACCTGGTGCACCTATACAAGCCACAGGAGCAGCCGATCGCACTGCCTCTTGTTCTTATCCTAAAAAAGACCATCTGCGCTGTTTTATTCGGCTACCCGGCTAATTTTCTTTATCGTTTTCTGTGGTGTAAAATGAATCAATCGATTATGAAACATGATAATTCTCCTTCAAAATCTGCAATAATGGTGGGTGCTCTTTAACGATATATCCCAAATCTGGATATGATTATTTCAGGACCTTCATTGGTCGCATCGCTGCAAGCCATCTGCTCGTTACACACCGACCCATCCAAATCACAACAGCTACTTATATCAAAATGCGCAGTCAAGTATACAAAAACATGTTATAATAAAATAAAAATGGTTAAACAAATCTTCTGGTAGCCTATGTAGAAGTGTCGAGAGCGCGGGTTTAAATATTTGTCTTTGGCTTGCAAATATAATCAACAGACACTTACCTGGGATTTTGCATGCTCCATACCACCGATTCCATGGGTTTTGCTACTGGCAACGCGCATCTGCTCATGACTGTCAAAATCCAGAGGCAATACTTCCAATAGTGCCCGACTCCTGCCATTCTCACTACAGTTTATTTAGCAAAAGGGATACGCAGGGGGGTATATTTTAAAGACGATGGATACAGAGTATATCCCTCGTTTTTATCCAAATCAACAGGGTCGCATGGAGATAATCGTTCGTCAACCAGCTCGCAAGTGAAACGGCATAACCACCTAGATTTCTAGATACGAATCCTGAAGTCTTGGTTTATATTGAACAGTTATTTTGCACTAGTGTCTTTTTTCGCCAACAGCAAAGATAGTTAAAATAAAATGACGTAACCTACGTTTGAGAGATGTTGAAAGAAAAGTGTTACGTGTTCGTTTAATGCTTTTCTTCTAGTAAAGACCTCTGCGTTAAAAAAAAAAAAAATCAACTTCTCGGGCAGTCAAGTATCGTCGCTTTTCTTGATTAAAAAAGTCCCATAAGTTCTCTCATCTTTTAACTTCACAGTGAACGAGTTTAAAGTCTATAGATAGGCAGCCTGAGCGACCCCGAACTCTACAGCCAGGATCCCAGTGCAAGGGTGCTCTCAGCCATTTCGCAACAAATGATTAGATATTTAATTCAATGCGTCTCAATTTATTTTATATTATTTTGGTTCTGCTGGAAAAATTGTAGATCGCTGTCGTTCTTCTAAATTGATAAGAAGAAATCCACCATTTCGCAAAGAGGATACAATTCTATGAAGAGAAACAATGAATCCACAGACTTATTTATTTTTCTGTCCAAAGATGCCCATCGATGTATTTCTCCACAGCATTCAGTCTGGAACTGAGGTTCAAGGCGACGAGTCGTCAAAACCCATAGCAGGATCCGGACACAATCGTTATCCCGCAAGACTCCGGAGCAGTAAAATGCGTGAATCTTCTCAAACCATCTTGAATATTACAAGTCGAGTGCGAACTCCACGTTGAACTTTTTATTCCCAAAAAACTGTGGTGTGAAATAATTCGTTCCGTTCAAGAGATCGAAAAGAGTATGTAATTCAGCTTGATGTTCAATTTGCAAAATTTAAAAGGCAATATAAATTAGCTTGGCTAAATTATTTTTTCCTTTTTTTTTCTCTGGCTCGCTAACTCTCTCAGTCGTGTGTCCGTGGTCCTCGCTTAGGTTGTATTACACAGCGTGGCACAAGCTCTAAAACTGCGCTTCGTCTGGCGCATTTGCAAGTGCAATCTGATGCTCAGGCAAGCGAAGGACAGCCCCAAACTCACAACCAATCATAGCAAACTATGAAGGTCCTCGTATAATATTACATTTCTGCATTGATCTTGGAAGCAGATGCAGGGGGTTATGTTCTAAATGGTAACGTCTAGATGACGTTTTAATTATTAAAACATCATATTCTATATTTATTTTCCTAGCGTCTTTATTAAGTATGAACTAACATTAAATATGAACTTACTTACACTAAACCAACTACTTGTTGCTAAAATGTCACTAATTTCCATTGTTGTTATACAAAGTATCTAAATTGATCGTGATCACCTGGCCGATCTTTAATTCATGCATTTTGTTAAATTTCCCGACATATGCTGAACACAATTGTATAATCGTTTGCACAATATTAAACTTACAAATAGGTTTTGGAACTCAATTAGGATTTGAACTCAAAACATATATTACGCTTTATTGCACAGACAGTAAAACAGAATAGGTTTTGTTTGTCGTATACTTCTGCTAATTTATAAATTACCTTACTGTATTGTAAGTAAAGTGTATACAGTACACGGTTTACATACATTCCTCGCCGTTTCTCATTTTTACTTTGAACACGAAACACCCTTTGAGTAGTCAATGTCGCCCTCTACAGTTGATATTAGGAACCGGAAGCAAATCGTACTTGAGTAGCCTATAAATTACAGACGGCAGTTGCAACCGGTGTGGAATCTACTTTAAATGATTTTAGAAATTTTTCGTATTTGATTTATGGAGGCGGTGGTTTAAATTGCATCCTTTCCATCGTAGATTGACATGACGCGTATGTTATATCGTTATCTACGGCGATAGAGTAGTGTGGCAAACTGAATATTGTTTTCGGTAGAAATAAAAAAACAAGCCGTAAAATGCTAGTTTTAAAACGCGGTTTGGTGAAGAATCCTTGGTTACAAGTTAGCAGTAACGAAATGCTCTTCTAATTCAAAGGTTGAGTAAGCCCTGGTTTTTTGGACGCTGAATGAATAAATCGTGCTGAGCATTCAATGCTTAGCTATGTCCAAGAGATGAACGGTGGACATACATTGTTTTTTTGTTTTTTTGTTTTTTTACCCCAGCAAATTAATGTAGCTTAATCGAAATGTTGCAACATTATAGGGGGGAATATGCTAGAGCCGATAATAAGGAAAATATGTATTTAAACTAAAAGGCTAAACCACCAAAAGACACAGAAATGCAGCCTTAAGCCACATTCAGAATCAAAGTTACACCGCTAAATTTGGTTGCTTTGAAAATAACTTTTTTGTGTGACTACAGCGTATGCTCATGCTAATTAATTAAGTAAATTTGAACTTGAAATTGTTGCCGTATTAACCTGTATTTATGTTGTTTGTTAGTGGGAGGGGGCTAACATAATACTGTTGTCATGTGCATTATTTTTAATGCGGCTTTCGAGTTGCCTATGTCCGAGAGTATTAGTACCACTGAATTGAAAACCACCTTTTTTTTTTGTAACGTCCGACTTTGTTTTAACGTTATCATTTTCAGCTTAAATTCTTAAATATGGGCAATTCAGTTGTTTCATTTGTAGTGATCTTTCACTTTCTGGATTTGTGTTTTTCCTGCTTATAACGAATTATAAATTATATCATAAATAACGAATTATTTTCCCCTCATAAAATATAAATTGCAGTACAATCTGCATTTATTTATATGTGACCTCATACAGGTTTTGCGCTTGATTAAGATAATTAAAGATGAGTGACGGACAGCTGGTGTTTAGTCCCCTGGCCATGTGGGATTGTTTATATCTTAACTAAATCATTCGATTTCCCCGGGACTTCTTTGGATTCTACCAGTATTTTCACATGTGATTTAGATGTGCGAAATTTACAGGACATTTATCCTCTATACCAGCGATCCTCAACTTTGGTCCTGTCAATCCCCAATCCGGTCTGTATTATATTCTGCCCTAAATCACCTATGTGATTGTCTATAATCCCCGATACTTTTGGTGATTTAGAGCAGGGATCTCCGGGACAACAGTTAGGCACTTTTGCAAGACTATTTTTTTGTCCTTCACAAAAAACTTTTGGAGTTTCTATGCAGCATCTGGAAATCTTGCCACAATATGTACCAGATTATTAATTTCAGGAGTTGCTTTTGGGGGGCGTCATTGCAAAGTCAAAAGGTTGTGTGACCTTGGCACGAAGCTAAAGTCTCCGAAGGACCTAAACAGATCCACTGGTAGGGCTTGTATCAACATCACTTCAAAGAGACGGCGATAGTAGCCAATCGCTTGCCTTAAGTAGAATGCTAACCTCTTTAGATGTCAAACAAATCAAGGACTGAATTGGCAGGCTGGCGAACTCCGTTAAGCTTGCTCCTGTCAGAACGCCAGTGGATGCCTGTAGGCCTAGCGTTCACACAAAGTTACGCTTCTCAGTGGGAGTGCGGAGTGCCAGCTAAAAAAACATGTCCTGTGTCTTCAACGTTGGGAGGGGGTTACTACAAAGTTTATAATGTGCTTTGGGGGTCTGGACAGGCTGGTGATGGGAATGCCTGATGCTGCATGGACTGGGCAGAAGGAAGGTGAGGCTCCCTGATTAGTTTCCCAGCTGTGTGGAGGGAGTGCTGCCGAAAAGCTGACCCGTGGAAATGCGCATTTCCGATTGTAAAGGCAGTCGCACCCGATGTTCCTTTGGAGATCGGGGGTTAACTGCATTGCTTTTTAAAAAATACTCTGTGTGTGAAAGAATTTCCAGAAGTAATACTAAATTGAATTACAACTTTTAGACAACGGGTATCCACTACCGAATAGGCCAGTAGTTGCTGAATGAAAATATTCTGAAATATTCTGAAATGTCTCCTCAGCTATGGTAAGTAATGGTAACTAAGTAAGGGTAGATAATTGTGACCTGTGTAGATAGATGCAGTGTTACCAGGAACATCTTTAAGGTTTAGAACAGCTGCTAATGCTGTTTACTGTTAACTGCAATTATTTATTTACTTAATCTGCTTAAACTGGCCCTTGATCCTTTTCTTGACTTTTTCACAACCCCTCCCCCCAGTGACAGTGTTGAGAGTAACTCTGGTCAATAAACTGATTTTTCTAAATGTAGTAAAGTGTTTTCTTTCTTGGGCCTCGTTCAACTGTCCTGGTGAGAACTGTCACTTGCAAGTTCGGGCAACGTAGAGAATGCTTGTTAGCTAGCAGGTTCTTTCAATTAAAATCAAAGTTACTGCCATGTTACAGGACAGTAGAAGGGTCCTCTGTGGGTGGGTGTTAAAGTGAAAGGAACAGACTATTCAGATGAAACAAAAGACTTTGTCAAAAATCACTGCTTTTGAGAATAGATGTTGCGCAGCTGCTGTGATACCGTAGGGTAAATATATTTTTTGGCCATGCAGACCGGCCATGTATTCTGGCTGGGAAGACTAAAGCAATCGCTTGTAGTGCATCCTTGGGAAGCTGGGAGATTTAACTCCGCGAGATGTCCTTTGCCAGCACGCTGTCTGTTGCTTCTCTGTGCAGTGCTGGGAATTGACTCGAGTAGCGCTGTCTGGCGTGAATCATCACCCGCCTCACAGTTTAATCTCTCGCAGAGGTGTGCTCTCCCCTTGCATCAACACGTCAGACGTCAATGTCACAGACGGGTATACCACCACTAGGGTGTATTTTCAGTCTGTGTTGTTTCCCGTTTGGTGTTTTAGAAATCAGTGGAGGGCCGTGCCCCTTCAGTGACTGCGGGGGAAAGAAAACGGAACTTGGGATAGCGCCCGGGCAGGTACTCATAGTCACTACAGGTCACTGATTTAGGGCATTGCCTCATACTGAAAACACTGGCTCAGATTTCCCTATGAAAACCAGGTGCCGGCCTGGTGTCACAGATCATGCCTCTGATCCAGCATCGTTAAACCATTTAACTATCGACTGTGATATTTGCCTTTTCTCCACCTGTCCTCGTTCCAGTAAACCGGAGCTCCTCTCAATGCCTCCAAAGCACCGCAGTCACGACGCCACAGGGAGACGAGAATTCCCCCCACCGCCCCACCGTGACTTTTGTGGCTCCAGATGCCAGATGCTCTGGAGTTGTTCTGGAAGTCGTGGGAGTGCTGGAGATCAGGCCTTGAAGGTTACGGCGACGCGAATGCCACCTCATGGGTACGGAAAAGGGTGGAGCCCTTCTACAGCCGACATCACAGGGATGTTTGCACCGACACCGCGATGGATTGCATGCAGCTCAGTTTTGGGCTGTGGCAGAAGCAGTAATTAGCCGGAAAAGGGTGGCAAACAAATGTATCCGAGTGCGCTACATGTCTAAAAATATGCCACTTGGAAAAGTCCACTTGAGTCTGAGATACAATCAGGTCTTCTGCTGACTCCGGTATTGTGAGCCAAGCATGTAGCATTGGCGAGGACCCTAACAGGAAGTCGAGCAGGACTCCCAAACCTTCCATTAAACACAGCTTTGCACAGGGAACATGCTCTCCTTTAGCTTTAGCAGGCAGCTCTTTTAAACATGGTCTCGGACTGGGCCTCGTACAGCTCCAGTTAAACTTGCCTTTATTGCATTTTCTTATCAACCAGACATTCTCGGGTAGCTGCGACCTGCTGATACCACAGCACTACAACAGTCAAAGCTTTGCAGGCGATCTGTGTCAATATTACGTCTGTTTTATCTCACAGGGCAGATTCCCTGAAGGGGAAAAGTGAAGCAACATGCGTTACGTTTCAACAGAAATCAATATCGCGCGAACATTAACAGCTCAGGTATCTCATTAGCGCTGCTTTCATAGCGCTGAAACGGCTAAATCTACCCTTGATGACGGATAACAAGGAAAATGGAAGTTTAACCGAGAGACACACGTAGTGTCAACCGGTGATTGTGGTCGCCAATGGTTTTCCAGCTGGTTAGAGATTTTGTCGCGCTTGTGCAATGGATTGAAAATTTACACTTTGTAAATGCTTAAAACCTCCAATAAGAACGGGGAATGCCTACCGACATAGGTTGTGTCATATAGCTGTAACAGACTTCATGTTCCATGAATTCATCCCATGAACACAATTTTTCTCACTTCATATATGTCAGTCAGACTCAGTCATTAAAGATTTCACAAAATTCAGCCAGGGAAAAAAACCTGTGAAAAAAATTATTACTATCAAATGTTTCTACTTTATGTCATGAAATAGGATTTTCTATGGCTGTGTTATATGTTTATATATTCAATTTGTGATAAGAGATTTTAGGTTTAGTTTGTGTATTGCCCTAAATACGGCAAACTATTTCTGAATATGATAACTCCCTAATTCAGTTCAGATGCCATCTCAAAATTTCAGAGGAATTGCTAGCAGAACCCTGTCATCATTAAGACAAAATGATTTGCAAACCAGAGCAAGTTCTTATCGTAGAGCTTCCTGACAGCTACGATATCAGTGCTTGAAAATGACAGGGCCTTTGATAGCAGACCGTGACCTTCCGTCAACAACGTCCTCGTCTCCCATTTGCTATTGTCCCATTGTCCCCGGCAAAGATCCGTCAGCACACATGACAAGTCTTGAGGTTACCTTATCGATCTGTAAAAGTGTGCTGTAATTGGGTTATTTTAAGAAGTAAGTTTCATTCTGCTATACAATACTGCAAGCAATTGTTTGTCTCTGGATCCCAGTATCTCGAGGAAGAAAAGTAAAGCGCGTCACGAGAGTAACATGGCCACAAAGAGCTAAAAAACAAAAAGTGTGCAGGAAATTGGTGATGTTTCCAAGTAAAACCCGTACGCATTTTCGTCATATGTTGAAGGAGAGTCAGATCCATTCGCAGAAGCTCTACACATAATCAAATCTGTTGACAGCCATTATAAGCACAGTAACAGTAGTCTACTGTATATTTTGTGCCAATTTGAATGGCTGTGTCTGCAGACTTTAGTCGGAAGGGTCACATCACTGAGTTCTTTTCAATGCTTCATGGAAGAATATTTCTGGCCGAGAAAAAATTCCTGTTAAACTACAATTTTAACATAGCTCATTGTTGGCCTGCACCAAGAGGAAGAACAGCCCGGTGCCCGGTCTAAGCTATAAAACAAAATGGTTTGTTACAGTGCATGGGTCCATTCTGGGGCCTGCTTAATTACAGGGTAGAAAATATGCCACATAGCATTTAGAAGCTGTAAGAATGAGCAACTTTATTGCTGTCCAATATTTAAAATTCAGCATCAAGAGGAGGCATTATGTGCCTGTAACGTTGGGTTTCCCATGAAAAATTCAACATAACCATGACAACGGGTCTATAAGAATAACAGCGGGGCATTTTAATGGGATATAATGGAGAGAGGCTTCTATGTTCATGTGTTGTGGAAGCTCAGTAAAATGGTGCTAAGTACTGAACTGGTGCATTAAGGCTAAAAGTAATCAACACTCACAAAAAAACAACTGAAGAATTTTTTTACCGTTAAGAGGTATTGTTTATGTTTTGCCCTACGTAGTGTTAAAATTCATGCAGGATGGCTATCATGGTCAAAGTGGGATATTGAAAAGTCAAATATCCAGAAACTCCCCTAATCTTTTTTTAGTTTTTTTCCACCCATTTTACTTTTTCTACTGGTGGCTACTGATTGCTATGGTTGCCTTCTGATTTGCTTTAAACAAGTAAGCGGTCGCCTTAAAATCGCTTAAAAATGTTTTGATTCCTTCACAGCACAGTCCTTTAAAGGGATCCGACTTTCAGCAGCGCTCTAATTCAAAGATGGTTTTTAACTCAAAGGGGAAATGCTGTAAAAACATAAGAAATGCAGTGTCCTCGAGAAATCACAACTTCAAAGGGCGATGAAGGCTGCACAAGGCAATCGGGACTTTAGCAAAAACTTTGAGAGATTGTTTTTTTCAAATTTATAACTGCTTCTGACGTGAATCCGTCAGTCCTGTCTCGCGCTTGCCCTCGCACTAACTACCCCCCACCCGTTGCCCTCAGATTTGGATAAAAGCCCGGTTTCCTGTTCTCGTCCTGCACGCTCCAAGCGCCTGCTCCTAGGTGATGTAAAACGTCACTTTTCACCCGGCGGCGGATGTTACCTTGGCGTGGGATGGCGTCCGGGGCCCGTGCAGAATCGCGCCGAGATCCCCTTGGTGTTCCCCTTGCATTCCGGGGGGGATTCGGAGGGGCTGTAAACTGCTCTAATGAACGCCAGCTGCTTTCCTTATTACCTCCGGGGTCATAAACGCCGTGGTAACCGGATTGTACCAAGCCCGGCACCGGCGTTCCACGACTTCAACATTTAAGAGCTTTCGTTTGTGGATCTGGTTAGCCATCCTTGTCCATCAGCGCGTATTACAGAAAATCTATTTGGAAGATTCGGAGTGCTAAGTCAACATTTAATACATTTTCTTTTAATAAGTTTACCCTCTCATTAGGATCAAGCGCATGCAGTCCAGAAGGCGCTGTCAGTACAATGACAGGCACCATAGTGTCAGAATAGTGACAAAGTATACAAGTCTATGACACGGAATTACCACGGCACTTCTTAAAGCCTAACAGCCGACACTGTAAACACGGGCTCCGGCACACAACCTTAACCTTCCACGGCACAGATTGGTGTGTTTTCTCTGTTCACATTTTAGAAACGTCCTTGTTACTACCTAATGCATGTTACTATGGGGAAAGGCAGGACCTTTAAGAGGGATACAGATAATACTGATTCAGAGGCGCGGATGTGTGACTCAGTATGGCCATCAGCCCACCAAGGGGCATAGTTTAAAATTAAAAATAGTGAAGGAAGCCCTTTGATATTTATCTTGGGCCGGCAGACTCTGAGAGCACCACCGCACCCTAAGCATTGTGTAACTTTAGAGTGCTGCGACCTCGCGCTTTTGTCTGCATGCGCACGAGGCGACTCGATTGGACGCGCGGCCCCATCCAGCTTGGGTACGGTCCAACGCCGGGTAGCAGTTCAACAATTGAGGTCGGCAAGTAGCAGCTTGTGGGAAACTCAGAACGGGAAGCGAAAAGTTACCTGGGTCGGGAAAAGTTCAAAGACACGCCATGAGAGGCGGAGCGTGTCCTCGGTGCACTTTTTATTTATTTAACGTGATCCCTGACAGTTCTCTGGGTGAACTACAAGAACAGCCCCGAAGAACGAGTATGGCCCTCAGAGGTTTCACTTTTTCTGCATAGCTACTGGATTTGGCTCTGCTAGAGCTCAGAACATGTATTTACTCGAAAACCATGTCGTGTTTAATCCTGGCCGAAAGTGAGTAATCTATGTCATTTTATTCCTGTAGACTTAAAACAATTTCTAATTCAAATGAATACCATTGAACACACAAACACGTTTCAGTCTTGCGGAAAAAAAAACAGCTAATTTAGTTAATTTACCCAATGTGCGGTACTAACATATCAAGCAGTATCCTATAAGAATTGCTAGTCAGTTTATTAAACGTCACAGCGAAATGATTAATATTGGAGGGCTTTTGTCCACATGGCCAAAGGAGTCAGATTCATTCGTTTTCCTCGAGAATATCTGATAAAGAAATCCTGCGCGTAGCAAAAGCTTCTACACTGAGGGCAACAGGACTCAATTAACCCAAATGATTTCTCCTTGCAACAGGGGATCGGGGCCACTGAATTGGGTATTCAGAGGCAAACAATGCAAAAAACTAAATAGTTTTTCTTTGGGAAATAAAGCCTCCGCCTTTCTCGGGGCGCCCCACTCGGCTCACGGGACAGGCCTGCCCGGGCAGGGGGCCGACGCAGGCTTTTCATGGTAATGGGGAGATTTCACACCTCCACCTCTGAGACCCATTAAAGCTCAACGGCAGAGCCTGGGTTTGCACCAGCGGCTTTGTCCTGGGAGTCATGCATATGAATCACCGCCACCACCCCCCCCTCCCCTCCTGCCACTGTGCTGGAGCGCTCTGTGGAAAGAAGGAGCCAGGCCCTCCGGACCATTCTCCGCAGGGAGGAGCCCAGCCTTTTTCTGCAATTGTTTTAGTCCCTGCTGTTCCTCTGGGAGCCGCGGAGCACCTTTCAGCAGGAGAGTGTCATCTGCCATGTTGCGGGGGGTATGTGCACTCCTGGCAGCCTAGAGGAGAAGTAGCTCTGCTTCCCAAATGATTGAAAGATATCAAATAACCTTAATGCTATTAATTTTCAAATTATAAATTTTTTATCTCAAGTACAGATCTCTTGCCACAAAGCCACTACAAAGCCGTAACGTAAACAATACAACGCCGTCTTGAGCCGCGTGTCATGAGAAAGGGATAATATGCCAAAATAAAATTACGCTTCCCAGACAATTGTCACTAAGAAGAGACTACACTTCCGAGCGACTCTAAATGTTGTAAAACCTGTTTTACTTTTTGCTCCTGGGTTTTCCCCTTGTAGGCATGGCTTTACCCCATGGGGTTGGAGGGCAACCACACCAAGTCATCCGTTGTATCTGCGAAAAGACTCCTTGAGTGGCTATAAACAAGGCGTGAAATCGTGGAGCTGAGTGACTTATCCATCATTTCCTTGGGGAACAGTAATGAAGGATCATGGGAATGAGGAGAATCTTATCCGGTCTTAGCAGCACCGCCTCCCCCCAAACACACACACACACACACTCACACACACACACACACACACACACACACACACACACACACACACACACACACACACACCTGGGTTGTTTTCCCAAACATGCGCATTTCAGGTTTTCCCGGTCATTGTGTTGGAAGAGACAGTCGTGTCCTGTGAAAATAATAGCCCCCATGACGTATTGGTGGGGATTGGTCAGATACTGCAGTCTTGTGACTCAGGAACTCCACAAAATCCAAGCAGTTTCTGCCGGTTCTCTCATTCGCCAGCTGTATGGGCTAAGTGTCTCAGATCGATACTTTGACACCCCTGGTGCAACGGCGGTCGCCAAAGGAGCAGCCTTCCCCCAGTACATTAAAACAAGACCCTCCGTATTAGGCCAGATGGCCAGTCTGTCACCGTGGGGGGAAAAGAAACATGACTTCATCTCGGAGAGCATTTCCAACCACAGCTTTTAAAAAACGGCCAAGGCCTAAGAGCTGTCTGTCACCTCTGAGGTGAATTCGATAAACTTATGTAACAGTTTACAGAAAGCGTAGGGGGATATTGTAATGAAATCGACGGAACGTGCCCTACTGACTCAAGTCGCCGCAGTTTAAAAAACAGAACGTTTTCCCGTTCTGCAAAACAGAGCGGGAAAACGTTGCCAGAACGTTTCCACAGATGCACTGTGACTTTGTTATTGTGCTGATATTTCCTCCTTGACATCAGAGGTGACTGCAGTTCTGTTAGGGGCAAACAGAGCGCTTGTGTTACATGAGAATAAAAATGAGTCCCTTAAATGGAAGAAAGTGTGTTATTTAACTTTCGCTGAACGGGCAGATGATTTTGCTTATGGAAGTCTAAAGTCTAAATATTTTTGCTAGCTGACTGGCATTAAGATTCCTGCAATGCCATATGGGAAAAACTGTTGGTTCTCATGTTCATAACACTAATAATGTGAATTTAAATATGGGGAAAAATATATATGGCACATCAGACATCGAGAGGGGTTGCAGTCGTCGCCTCTTGTCCGAACGGCCCTCGCTTTCTGAGGAAGGCGTAA
>JAOVYW010005201.1:1950-12469 GCA_025775045.1 Hiodon tergisus
TGTTGCAGAAACAACTGGACGGCCATAAGATTTTTGAAGATAGTGAAAATACTGTGAAATTCATTTCAGTATTACATGCTAATTGTGTACCTTGCTATGAAGTGAATTAAGTCACATATTAACGCAATTTTCAATCAGTTGTTTGACTGCACATATGAGTAATATCAAGGTACACAAATCGTTTCTTCATATAACTTTTTGGTTTTTTTTTTCTGGCATCAATATATTATAGAAATGTCAGTGCCTTTACATTTTGAGATCAATTACTCAAATGTGATTTATTATGATTTCAAGTGTTCCATCAAACTTAATTTTGATATCCCATGCCCTAGCATAATCATTGCATTATTTAGTTGTTATTATTATTATTATTAATGCTATTATCCGGAGAGACTTGCATAGCTTGCAGTTTTACCATTTATAAAACTGTAGAACTTGGTATTTATTAAGTGTTGATGCACCTTTCTCAAGAATGGATCACCGTGGGCCCATCTAGATTTTGAATCCACTGCCTACAGGCAATATTTGAGCGTAAAGTGACAAATACTCATTGACAGTTCATCAGTGTATTGAATGTACAGTGGTACAGTGGAGAATATAGGGTGGCTAATGTTAGTTTGCACCTCTGAGGAAAAATAATAATAATAATGATTATTATTTTTTTTAATGGGCGGGTCAAAATAAACATCCTAATTTTCGCAACATTCCCGTAAATAATCTATGCTGTAAAAGCCTGACTATTTTGTTCATGAACATTACCGATTGGGTCATAATACTAAACAGTAGTTTTGTATTGGCTACTTGATAAAAAATTATCAAAAAAAGATCATCCATTCATCAGCTTTGCTTGCATTTTTGATGCAAGTCGTTTTTATATGTTGAAAATGAAAAAGAATTGAGCAGTGAAGAGTGGGACGTCTAGTATGAATTGGAATTAATACAGAAATTACATTTTTGTATATATGATGAGGCTACCATTGATATGATGAAATTGTGTGATGACTTATTTACTACCCATTCCTTTTTTTTCTGAAAATAATTTTATATGGGTAAATGCATTATTATTCATTTCATATTATGTTTTTAAATATTTCTAATGATTATTTTCTGATTCTATTATATGGTTAACTGTGGTGCTTGTGATGTCTTTTTATGGGTTATTGTTTGTCGTACATTTCACTTGTTTTATCATTTCCTTTGGGCCTTTAAAAAAAGTTTGATTCCTGTGCCGGGGATGCAGGAGTTCTTATAGAACATTTACTTTTCAGATGCATTTGTATAATATGGAAGTGCTTGAACTGCCTAAAGCCTCTGCAATCAGCTTGCACCAAATGTTGTGACAAAAGAAAGGCTGAACCCAAAAAGATTGGTTTCATGTCATCGTCTAGACATTTGCGATACACACAGAACTGGCCAGGGTTCCAATGCAGCTGTTGCTATCATTCCAGCAACAGGCCCCTTTGTTCCCCAAAGCTGTTCATTCAATGCACATTTCATCTCCATCACATGAGGTGAAGGAGGGGGTTGGGTTGCCCCCGTCTAGCGCTAAATCTGAGCTTTTCATCAGTAAAATACTTACAGTATCTTTAAAAAAATATTTGAAAAATGGTTTTAAAGTGTCTGTTCAGCGTGTGTAAGCCAGGACCAAGTGGTGCGTTTTATTCAGTAGATGGTATTGTACTTGATTATTGGCCGTCATGCTGAGGTCCTGTTTGTGCAGAATGAAAATAAATTCATGCCATCTGCTACCATTAGTTGTTTAAAAAAAAAATATATATAGTTTAGGAAAGCTATTGGCAGCGTTCTGATTTTTGATTATGTACATTGGTGCAAAACGGTCCGAAGTAATGGTGAGCTTCATTTTCTGACTAGTGAATACATTTAGGCGCTCTGTTCCTGTGGATGAATTGTTTTAAATGTTATGTTATTTTGCATCCTCACCTGGATGAGTGATGTTAGCAATCTGCTTCTGCTGTTTATGTACATTGTATTAGAGCTGTGTATTCACAGCAAACAGGTAACCCTGTAACAACTTCATAACAATGCTTGTTTTTGGTTGGATTTCTCGAATGTGGTGGCAGGTGAACTTTAAAAAGCAGCCCAAATCATCTGTCCATGAAAAATGGGGGTACTTGTTTCTGTTTACAGCTATGATGATGAAAGTGCAATTTTTTAGTTATTTTAAGACAATAATTACAAAAATAAAATGGAAATTAAATATTAGTATTCTGTGAAATATGGCTCTCTCCATCCTTACCACTATTTTCCATTTGGTTTCCCTCACCGGTGTATTTTAACCTCACATGATTGTAAAATTTGCGCTAATGTCGCTGCCTTAAATTTAGTATAATGTGATCTTTCACTTTATTTCCCTTTGAGATTAAGACTAACTCTAAAGAAATAACATTGTCTGATAATTGTAGATAAATTTAATGGCATATCACAACAGTCTCAATATGTAAGTGCGAATACAAGAGGACCACAAGTGATTTTTCATTCTGTCATGTGATCAAATATTCTTGTACAGTAGAACTTTTAAGTATATAATTAATAAGTATTATTATCATTATTGTTGCTGTTATGTTTTTTACATCTGGCACCAAACCAAAACATTGGCAACATGCTAATTGATTTAATGTAAACAAACACATTTTCAAAGTGCATTTCATACCTTGTTAGACAGGTCTCAAAACAACAGGGTTAATAAAGGCTGGTTTTAAATAAGTTCATTTTTGTTGTTGACATCGGTAAACAAGGAGGGTTAAGGGGCAGGGAGGACTTTGCCATCATCCAGGCAAAACTCAAATTGACTCTCAGCTCCATTTTCTTATCTTGGCCATAAGTTTTCATAAATCTGTTGATTTAATAGTGCTTTTTAATTGCTGTGTAAACTAGTCAGGGATGTGGGTTGCGCTATTTTTTCTATCTTAGACATTACAGCCTTGAATTTCAGGACAAATCCTGTGGTCGCTGAAGACATTTTGGTTTCATTCATACATCATGCGTGCCACCATCAGTTGCTTGTTAACTGTCCAACAAAATGCAAAAAAACGAAGAAAAAAAAAAACCCCAACAATATAACTTGACTACACTGCTTTCAAGTCAGAATTCTTTAGCCTTTTCATAATGCATTGTCATAGCTCCTGATGATTACACGCATGGACTTGGAGTGGGAAAACACAGGCTGCTAATGGTTTTCCAGTCAAGTCAATGTTTGTGCTGCGTTCTATTTCTGCAAGTCCCCTCATGCCTGATTCTGTTTACTTCGACTTGCAATTTCTTTTGTTGTCTCCACTCTGTGCTCGGCACTATAGGGGGGAATTCTGCCTTGTACTGTAAAGTATAATATAGCTGTGTGTTGTGTCTGAAAAGACTTGTGTATCAAAGTCTCATTTTGTAAATAAAAGTGAAAAATGTAATGGGCATGTTTATTTACTTTTGCAATATTATAACGTAACAGGAGCCGTACGTACTGTGAGTGCCTGAATCTCCCAAAATATGTAGTGTGCTGGAAAATAAAATATGGTCTATTTCTTTATCAATAGATTTCTTTATCGTTTTTGTTCTGTTGATGGAGGCAATGACAGAAAGCAGGCCAAAGTCATGTGAGTTTATAACTTATAGCTGAGCCAGTAAGCAAAATCGCTATGTGCCCTACCTGCCTTCCCATCACCTATTTTTTCCCCCCCTTTTGCCCTTGTATTAAATAAGGAGTGAGGGAAACCAACATGCCAACTGCCCTAATAACAGACTGAACATTTGAATGTGCCAATTAAAGAGGAAAAACCTGAGGGAACAGATAAGGGATAATCCCTTTAGTGAGAAAGTGCTGACATTCCTCTCTTGTTCCGGCTCCTTCTGCTGCCCGTTACTCTCTTTGGACACAGGGGTCTCTGCTCTGGTTCCCAAATCTGGCTAAGCTTCAGGGCGAGCATTGCAAAAGTTCAGTTTAATTTGGGAGTGTCTTCCTGCAGAGGCAAGGCAAGGCACCCCATTTTTCATGAATTTCCTTACAGTGGTAATCCCACGAAAATAGATCAAGACAAAACATACCCAAGTCCCACTTGGACACACTTAATAGCTGTTTTTGTGGGACTGAAGTGCTGATTTGGGCTGTGGTTATGGCTGGAAACTCAGTTTTTCTGAACCACTTTGGTGAAATATCACAATTGCGTAAGATGGATCATTAACAGTAAAAGAAACGACTGTTATTTTACATTATTCTCTTTTATATTTTATGGCAGGAAAGTGGTTGGAAATATGCACTGTTTAGAAATAATATATTGATTTAAAAAAAACCTGAATAAAATACAGTGTAATATATTCCAGTGAAAGAACGAAAGGAAAATTCAGATGTTCTTTTTCTGCATGACCATTGCTCTTTTTACTCTAAACCCACCTCTGGTGTCTGTTGCCAAAAAGCTATATTTTATTTTCATCAGACCATAGAACCTGGTTGCAATCAAAGTTCCAATGAATTGAGCAAACTCCAGCCGCCTATATTTGTGGTTTGGTGACAGCAGAGGCTTTCTTCTGGCAACCCTTCCGTATAGGAAGTTGTTACTGCAATTCTTCTACCGTGATCCTTCGAGACTTTTTTGCCACTCAAACCATCTTCCTCACTTAGCATGGTACAGCAGTTTATTTTTACTTTGCAAAATAAACTTGTGTCCTTTTCCAGACAGGTTCATCACAGCTCCCGTTGTTTAACATTTCTTAATTAATGCCCTAACAGTGGAGATCGGCATTTTCAGGCCATCTGTTTATAGCCATTGCCTGATTTGTGAAGCTCTCGTTTCATTTCATTTCATTTGTGTGTTCTTTGGCCTTTCCTGTGTTGATGGATGACTAAGTAAGTATAGCCTGCTTTGTCACCTCATACTTACACCCCAGTGAAACAGGAAGTCATGGATGATCGTTTGAGTTCCCAAAGACTCAGATGAACTTTAAAAAGTAAAAGTGAGGAAGTTATAATAGAAGTTAGAGGCCTGTCAACAGAGTATGACACTGGAGCAATAAACGGTTTCAGGAAAAGAGTGGAGCTGTCAGGTGCCCTCCACCTTCCTGTTTAAGTTTCAACACTGCCGTGTGTGCTATTCTACTTGGGCAGCATGGTGTGGAAAGTTCCTGAAAGGTGAGGAAGTTATAATGCACATATAATTTGGTGCCTACAAAAAAGTTAATGATGATGTACTAATTTATGGACATTTCAGAGAGGACGAAAATGTATTGTTCTGTGGCGGGATACGGTTTCTTTCCTGTTGATGTTACAACAGTTTTGTCAGTGACAAATTTAAATTTAAATTTAAATATTAACTCCAGGTAAGCTACAGTACAAATAAGATGGAAAACTTCCTTTTAACCAGTTGCCCTAGGAACAAAGCACTTACTTTAACATTGTCTAGAACCATGTTGTAAGGAGACTGCGGGGGATTAATCAGATGGGGATTTAAATTGGTGATGCAATGACTTTCTTATCTAGTTCTAAAATGAACAATTCTGGAATATGCTGTTTCCAATGCACTGAAAAGTAGGCCTGGGGATCTGCGTCACAGTGCTGGCTGCATAGAAACAAGTAAAACATGTTCCACACAAAAAATCACGAGAAGAAGCATTTCAGTCAAACCTATCGAAACATGTTTCTTTTTAACATGGATTAAACCTACATAATGCTGTTCGACAGGTGCGTTTACAAGTGCATCGAACAGACTGTTTAAATAAGGGATTGAGAATGGATTGGCATTTGAACTCTGAGACATAGGAGAGTGTCATTTTCCGCCTTGAACACATTACGATATGTTAAGTATTACCTTGAACAGCAATGATCGCAATTTAGTCACACCTTTCAAAATGGAGTGTGTTTTTATGATCCTATAAATCATTCCGCGGCCAATTAAGCTTTCAGAAAGGAGACTTCCGGCTCTGTGTACCGTAGAGTAGAAAATGAGATCATAACACAGAAAAGTTTTTCTCTGGCGGTGGGGTTGGTAATTCACCTTAGCAAGTCATGTTAGGGCAGCTTCTTAAAAAGTCACAGGAAGCTAAATTTCCGATATTTCGCTATAGTATCCATCATAAATTATGGAACAGTTGTTGACAATTAGAGGGAACAAAGTAAAAAAAAAAAAAAACAAGACTTACCATAGTCAAATGATTAAAGATTAGTAATGTTATATATACTATTATTAATAAGTCTGGTGTAAAGCTATTCCTGATGAAAAAAAGAAATGAACAAGCATTTTAATTATGCTTTGATTAGTAATAATGTATTGTGGAATATGTTGGTTTTATAGAAAAAGAAAAGGCTAAACGTAGACCATAGACATGAGACTCCTGACTTAGTTATGTCATTGTAATGCTAGAATATACATTTTAAGCCAAGCGCTTAAAATGGATATTGTAAAACGTACGAACGGTTGTACAAATAAATGTGTTTGTTTACTTGTTTACTTGGTGAATGGCCATACCGATATACAAAACCTCAGCTTATAAAACAATTGAGGTTTGAACCAGAAGTTCGAAAGTGAAAATAAAGAAAAGCTGAAGAACTTGCCGGAGAGAATGGTAAAACCTCTCGCATGAGTAGTACGTAGGTCAGTTTAAGGGATTGAGTAATATTAAAAGGATATTCATTTTTAGGTGACTTCATTGAGGTCTCAAGATTGTTTCTAGTATGGAATAAGAGATGGGTCACAAGCTGACTGGTTACAGGATAACCAGGAAATACCACAACAGATAAAACAAATAATGCATGCATAATGTTTTCCGAATGATGTTTAGTGATCCTGGTTTAACTGTGTTTTGAGTGCAGTAGAGATTATGTGTTTTTTTATGGTCTGCAGATTTGTGGGGGTTATTTTTTTTCTCTGCTGGAGACATTGTGCTCTCAGTTTGTAAAGATCATCCTGTCACACAAACGCCCCAGCAGAAGAAAACGGTGACCGGTGGCACTGATGTTGCTCTTGGTTGTTTGTTTTTTAAACAAGCTGCGACCGCAGTAAAAGCTTTCAAGAATGGCTGGCCCATTTTCAGGGGTGACTAAGCGTGGAGTGGCCATTACTCAACGGGGATAAGGCTGTAAGGTGGCATTATCTCTGACTAAAAGCAACATAAGACAATGGGATATTTTGGCAAAAGACCGCAGGGCCCTTTAACATAAAGTGGGGGGCAGGACGGTATTTGAGACAGAAAACTGGGGTCATGATGGAGGTACAGTTTCTGTTTTTTTTTTGTTTTTTTTTCGTTCTTCATTCCTGGAATGTGTTATATTTTAAGTTTGTCTTAGATTTATGTATCCGTTTAAAGGAACTTTGATTTTGTGAGTGTTTACAATGCATCACTCACTACGGTTTCCTTGTTAATTCTTTTGTTACACAGAATGCAAACAATTTCAAAATTGTGGCCTAAAGCTTTAGAAAGGTTACCTGTTATAGTTCATGAAAAATGTATCTCTAACAAACTTGCTATGGTTAGAAGAAACTTTGTATATAACTGCTAGCTCTGGAGTATTATGTGTTTCTCTTGTCATCGGTGTTGGGTAAAGCTTTCCATTTCTGGTGAGGCTCAAATGTGTTTAAAACCGGGAAAGCTTAGCCTACAAGTTAGCTTTCAGATTGGTGTTTAAAATACTTGCATTCAGATTTTTCTGAAATACTCTTCCAACAAAACATAATGATGTGAAACCAAAACGGAGACTTCATCGAAATGCTTAGCAGTTAGCCGTGTTCTTCCTCTGAAACCACGGGTGGTGGAATGACCGACCTTTCTCACTAATTATCAGACAGAGCTGGATAGGCTGGTGAGCTTCTAATCATTTTATCTCCAATTTCTCCTGCAACAGCAAAGCACTGAAACATTATGTGAGGAGATAATCCACATGTTGGTGATACTGAATTTTTAGCACATAAATTAAAATCTGCTCGCACATGAATTCACCACTGCATTGCAAATGGAAATTAATGGTATGCTAACATCTGTTTAAGCAAGCTTGCTAGCAATTAACATTTTTCTCGAGTGAGACTGTAGCT
This sequence comes from Hiodon tergisus, assembly GCA_025775045.1. NCBI lineage: Eukaryota > Metazoa > Chordata > Actinopteri > Hiodontiformes > Hiodontidae > Hiodon > Hiodon tergisus. Next base: position 9,978 of record JAOVYW010005201.1, read on the forward strand.
ACATATTTGTACCACTAGTAGCTACAAACACCACTGTCTCATTGGTAAATGCTTGTGAACTTAGCTCTGCCGGAGGGGGCACGACAACCAGTGCCACATGGCTGGAACAGTGTTGAACAACTGGAGCATGCACACTTTCTTTTTACCATTCATTGCCTTTTTCCAAGAGCTAGCCCCACTAAAGGAGGAGACGGTTGTCAATCATGCTAACCTTTTCAAGAGGATTCCGTGATGTTGTACCACCACTGGCTGTCATTAAGACAAATGAAGACTTTGTTGAAGGCTGAGTTGACATTGTATACTTGCCTCAGGTAAATGTATGTTGTGTTTTTATTAATGTTTAACAAAGGTTTTTTATTTTTGTTTTTTATCAGCAGTAGAGCAGAAATATCTGTACCTGGAGATCCTGGTCCTCAAACCAGTAGTTATATATGTTCTTATAATTCACCTATATGATTGTCTCTAATCCCCCACACGCTGGTGATTTATGGAAATATATTAAAATAATAGGATTAGGGATTTCCAATAACAAAGTTGGGGACCTCTGCTGTAGAGGATGGTGAATTCAGGTCATTTCAGGTAGAAAGCTGCAGAATAAACACTTGAAAGAGAAAAACGTTAGCAAGTGCTGGCTTTTTGTTTGTTTGTTTGAATTGCATGTAAGTTTCAGAACGCCAATTGTGAATGTAACTGGGAAATGTATATATTAAACGATTAAGTGAGCACAATCGTGTATATATATATATTTTTTTTTTGAGCAAAACTTTGCTGCATACAAAAATGGAATTATGATCAGTACTGGCATCTTTGTCATTTACATGGCTTAAAAACCGTTACAAGGATATGACACAAAAATGATTGTAATAACCAAAACCTGAGCTTCAAAGCAAATAAATGATACAGCAAATAAATACAGCAATTAGTGTTACTTTTGACTGTGATACTTACTGCCATATATTTTATCTCTTCATATTTCCATACAAAGCAAAGGCAGATAATATCTTTAATTAGATACTTGGGTAAGTCTACATCAAGTAGTATAATCAAGCTCATTCTTTATGGGTCTAGTTTGGTGGTCATTAATTATATTTTCTCAGAGAAATAAAGTAATACATTTATTTGGAGAATGATAGTGTGCTTATGCGTGATTATTTAGAGATTTTTTTTTCTTTTCTTTCAGAAAACAAACCCTTTGACCCACCTGAACATGCTTTTTGTAAAAAAAAGAAATTGAGGTTAAAACAGTAGTGATCAAAGTGATCTTGATCTCCACTGTATTTGTAACGTTGTATTTAATTAAAATGCACCGCAGGAATTAATTTCAAATTCCATGTTTTAGTTTTTTTGTTTCTGTTAATAGGAATTTAGCAGTAGTATTTAATTATTGTAACGGGGATGGCTAGGAGCGCTTCCCCCTGCCAATGGGTTATAGCCATCCCCGCGGGGGCTGCTGGGAAGCCTGGCTCCCAGGACTTTAAACGTGTAAACAGCGTGTTTTATGTGCCGGTTGTATTTGTAATTGAGGGCGAAAATGTTGTATTGTTTGTCTCTGTTAAATAAGTTCTGTCTGTTAAAAGTTCTGTTCCCTCACCGCAGGTGTGATCGCTATGGCGAGAGAGGGCTTACCGTGTGTTTCTGAGTGCCTGCAGTTCTTTGCACTGCCAGTTCTGCCTTTATCAAGGCGGTCGTAAGCGCATGTGCGAAATTAAGAGCATCTATTCATTTTAATCAGTGTCGGTCTCGTGCTTGAAACCGCGCAAGAGAAGTAGCTCTCCTGTAAAACGCTACATTATTTTCCCGTAACAGCCTATCCAGTTTGGGTTGGCTGGCCATGGTGCCTAACCTGGCAGACACAGGCCAAGGTACAGCCAGGACGGGACAGCAGTTGATCGTAGTGCAGGAGAATGACACAGCTGTGCTCTCAGATGCACTGGGTCAATTTCACAGTCACTAATCCACCTAACAAACAGTCGTTGGATAGAGGATGGAAACTCACTGGGATATGGGGAGGACTAATAAACCCCACACAGGCAGCAACCCAAACCAGAATCGAACCTAGGACCCCTGCACCCTCAATTACTGGATGCTGTCTCCAATTACTTTGCTAACTGAAAGTTTATTACCTGGCCACCAAATCAGCTCAATTTGAATGCTGGTAAAAAAAAAAAAACGTGGAGTAAAAGTGGACAAACATTTTATTTTAAAGTGCTATCAAGCTAAACTCAAAAACAATCATGTCAGGGAGGGGATTTTTAATACTACAAGACAAATACATTTTTGATCTTACAGCAAACATGGGATTTGAATAGGAACATTGGAACATAGTGACTTAGCAAAACAATTTTCTTTTTGGATTGTTATGAAATACAGCAATTATCTGAATCCCTACAGAGATAGAGGGGAGAGAGAAAAACCTTTGTCCTCTCTCTCCATCCATCTGTATAATTAATTTGCCAGGACAAATGACGTTTACGTAGCTCAAAAAAATTTTC
>JAOVYW010005203.1:0-12466 GCA_025775045.1 Hiodon tergisus
TCTCTCTCTCTCTCTCTCTCTCTCTCTCTCTCTCTCTCTCTCTCTCTCTCTCTCTCTCTCTCTCTCTCTCTCTTCAGAAGCTCAGTGATCATTAATGTGTGCCTTTCAGGAACTCTAGTCTTGTACCATCAGGTACAACATAATGGGAACGTAAGATAACGTACAGTACCTATCAGACAACAAGTTCCGATCATGAGGTTTCAAATTGTTTTTTCAGATTGTTCCTCACTTATCCAACTAAAAAGACTGCCAGTTCTGTTTCTTTTCTCCAATTTAGTTGTTTAGCAGACACCTTTACCCAAATAATCTTACACAGTTTACAGCTTCTACATTTCTCCGCAACTGGATATTTACTGAAGCACTTCAGGTTAAGTACCTTGCTTAAGAATGCACCATCCTGGGTGGGACCAGAACCAGTAACCGCTCAGCCTGTCACTGTTACCACTAGCACATTAATAATTTTGCTTGTTATATTTTACCAATATATGTAACGTGAAGATCAAAAATCAATGAATACCAGAGCTGCATCCACAAAACTTCCAGTGTATTACAAAAACTTAATATTAGACCCTGTATTTACTGCTACATCAGTTTGAACCTTCAGATTTTTCATTTAACATGGTCCACTTTTGGACTGTGAAAAGACTATAGAAATGAATAGGGCTCAGTGCTTATTCCCTGGGAGTTTGGCTCTTGTACACCGATACGGGTTTGGGATGCCACACCCAGCAACCCAATGCTTTTCTTTGAGGTATTTGGAAAGGGTGGATGCAGGTGATTGGAGGAATTCCCTCCCAGTTTAATGAGCTTCTCTCCCCTCCCTGTTTGTCAGATGGTCGATTCAGGCTTTGATCAGCTTGGCGGTGGTGTCCTCCTGCTCGGCGGACGAGCGCCGGACCACGGTGGTGGTCTCAGTGCGGTAGCTGCGTGTCATTTGGAAGGTCCTCGTGTGCTGCAACTCCATGTTGTCCTCCTCCGACGCCTGGATGAAGGGACACCAGCGGAAAGCCCGGCGGAACCCGGACCTGAATCTGCAAGGGGAGAGAGCTATTCAGAACCAGGTCTGGGATTTGTTTTCAAAATCAATCATACACAGTTCTTTTATTAGTTTAATATCACCTATACCTTTGGTTTAGACAGCAGTAGATGATTGGATTGTACATGGTGGAGCTCATGGCCAGCCAGAAGATGGCCAGGTAGACCTGTTGGATGTACTTCTGCTTGTAGATGTCCTTATTGAAGCTGCCCAGCAGGAAGTATATGTGAAAGGGCAGCCAGCAGAATGCAAAAGTCAGCACCACCACAATCATCATCTTCACCACCTGGCACACAAGACAACATAAAAGAATCCATGGAGGTTATCACAGCTTTAGGAAACGCCTGTATGATTGGCTGACCAGCAAAATCTTCAACAGTATGATGATGCAAAAAAAGGAGCACATGCTCAGGAAAAGGGCCCTTTGCAACAAAAGCACATTGTTGTGACAAAAGCACTTTGATCCACACTGCAATACTCCAGAGAAATCTCAGCTGAATGACTCAACCACACTTATTCATATTGACCTCAGAACTGCTATTTATTTTACCTGTAAGTATGTTCTGCGATTAACAAAGGACAGGTTATTTTTCTGTGGTTATATGTTCTTCCAGGAAGCATTTGGATAGGAATTCTCTATTCTCTAAACCTAATTAAATAATTCATAATTGAATTGGTCTATAGGGGACTGCTGAACTCGGGGGAATGATAAAATTACCCCAATATCCCATTAACATGTTCCGTTTGATACACGCAACCGCGGCTAACCTTGCGCTTGGCCTGTATTTGGTTCTGGTAGTGGTCCGAGGCCTCCCCAGGGATCTCACTCCCCCAGAGAGTCAGGCCTACAAGGCTGTACGTTACCAGCATCACCAGCAGGGGGAGCAGGTAGATCAAAATGATCACAGCGATCTGATACCTGTGAAAAGGTAACAGTTCCACACAATCTGGTATGTACTTCCCACTTTTGAAACAGGAAATTCAGATTTTTTAATCAGTATAAGTAATATTCAGTTGTGACTGTAAATAGTGAGCTAGTGAATGAATATACAGGAATACACAACATGGTGTTGAAAACACTCTCTTAACACACCCCTGAAAAGCTAAATGCAAACATTATCAAGTCTAATACTCCAAAGGTCACACTTCTTTCAGGGCACGTGTGGGACGAGAGAGGTGAATCCGCTGGACTCACGTGAGCTGATGCTTCCCGCCGTTGTCATCGGGCCAGTCCACCAAGCACACAGTACGAGGGGGGTAGACGTTTATCTTGGAGTAGAAGCACTGGGGGAAGGCCAGGGCAAAAGCCACAGCCCAGATGACCCCAATCACCAGCTTAGTGGTGGTGGCAGAGAGGCGTGGCTTTAATGGGTGGATGATAGCCATGTATCTGGAGATCACAAGGAAGTGCCAGTGACATGCCTGAAAGATGATACTGAAAAGATGATCTCAGAAAAATATAAAGACCAGGTCTCTCATGCTGTTCCTTTAATGTTCCATGATATTTTTACACATTTTTAAGATTTGTGCCTCATAAATATTACTATTGATTGTGATAGCTAATTGGCTTCCTATTCCCTTCAATAGTAAGCATTAGTACATTCATTCTGGGCCAGACCAGTGCCAAACTGGACTGAATACAAGTTTGAGTTAATTGTGAATTGAGAAAGTTTAAGAAACCACCATCACCGATGACTGAATGTGGGAAATTTAACATAACTACATGGTTCGATGTCAGATAAAGAGGTGAAATTCGTACACAGCCTTATCACGTGTGCATGGCGTTTTATTTGGTTTGCACTCAAAAGAACGTAAACCTTTGGTTTTAGCTAGACAAAATGCTCGCTGCCAAGCTTTTTGCATTGTGATTTTCTTCAAACTGCACCATGTATTGTTATCATTAAATGCTATTCTGGTGAATTGGATTTATAAGCAGCAGTGTTGTGTTGTTGTTTTAACTTGGGCAGAAGGTATAAGGTTTGTGACCCAAGAGGGGCACTGCAGTTGCACCCTTAACAGGCACTTAAACTGAATTACTAAGCATCCTGGTGTGTCCGAGGGAGAGTATAAAATTACATACTTTGTACTAGCTATATGATTGGGATATCTCCTTCACAAACAAGTACATTAAAAACACGTATATGTATAAACCATGTATTCTTCCTTAAAAGGGTGATTTGGGATACAAATATTTCCCTTCAATGTTATGTTTAAACGGTTATTGCAGTAAGTAGATAATAAAATTCTGGCTATCTTACACACAAAACGTTTAGAATAAAAGAAATTATTTAAATATAGGTAATCGTGGTGCATGACCTGCCAACCTTGACAATATGCTGGGCATTGCATTATCAAGTTTGCTTTGTAAGGACTTCAAGGTACAACACGCTTTCAGTAGCCCTGGCATAAAAACGAATAAGATTAGGATACTGATAGATCAGGTTTTATTTGAGAACACATTGTGCACATTGTTTGTTTATTTTGCTTTGTTTTTTTGTAATTATGGTCCCAACTTCCAGCCATATAGACTGCACAATAAAGATTCAAATAATAAAATTGTTCTGAAGTAGCAGTATGGTATTCCGGTTTGTTTTACCTATAGATACAATTTGTTGCATTCTGCCTCTAGCCTTTACTTAAAAATCAATTGAAGCACGAATTTATTGAACGAACGTGACTGGTTTATGTATTATCTAAAACAAAAAGTATCTTAAAAAGTATCGTAAAACAGTAAATTGTAGGGCCTTGGTGAGAGTCAAAGTAACTGGACCAGGCAGCCTACGCTTCATGTCGAATATATGGCTTGGTTAGTAGTTTTTTTTTAACCACATTTTTTTAACCACCGAGGATATAAGGACAATGGGAATCGCTGCGTATCACGTTCAGTTGGTCGGTAGAGGACGGTGTTTGACAGGTTTTTAACCACTAATCATATATCTATAAATGATTTAATTGATATGAATGTATATATTTGTATGTATTTGTAAACCGTTTATAATTACGTTGACCACGATTGATGACAATCATCGTCGAACGGCAAATCAAAAATATTTAATAATATTAAAGACTCTAACAATTTTAACAAATAAAACCGATGACCACTGACCACTGACCACTATGCTTTTTGAGCACGGGATTTTGAGAAGTTAGAGGAAAGCATCTGCTCTTTGCAGAACATTTAGACATGGATCTCTACAGGGGGAGTGGAGGTTTATATAAACATGAACAAACATGTTTTGTCTTCCAAATCTAATTTAAATACATTCAGAACATACGCTACCAACAACCCATCTATCTTAACTGCACAAACATTTTACTGGGATTAAAGTTAAAATATTTTTGGCTTACCTGTCAACAGCAATGGCAGTCATCGAGTATATGCTTGCAAATATCGCTGTAATGGGAAAGAAGTTTTGAAACCTACAGTATCCTAACCCAAAGTACCAGTCATTATGCAAGGCGTAAACAAAATTGAACACGGTGTTGAAAGCTGCCATTGAAGCGTCAGAAAACGCAAGGTTTACTATAAAATAATTGGTTACTGTCCTCATTCTTTTATGGGCTAGAATTATCCAAATGACGGTAATATTGCCAATGACGGACACGATTACAATAAGCGCGTATGCAATAGCCCAGAGTGCAACTTGCCACCCGGGCTGTGCAAAAACGTTAGTCGTTGTATCGTTTCCATCCTCAGTATCCTCGAATGAAACTGTCGAAGTCAAAGACACTAGAGGATCCAACGTAGTATCCATACTTTTATTTATTCAGGTTCCACAAACGAATATGAGTGTTAAAAACATTGAAGCGGAATTGCGTTTACGCAAAGTATTGGGGGCTTCATTGACCGTAATTCTACCGCTCATTCGAAAGAGACGGTCTAATTTTGTAAACAAAATGGGTACGAAATTCCCATTCAGTTCCGATGTCAAAAAGCTTGATTCTAGAATTTTTGACAGTATTCATTCATCCCCCTAAACTTCCCGAATCTAGCCAGACGAAACAACGCGCAGATCTTTACCGCCAGGGATGTTTGGCGAGCCTGGCGGAATTTGTGCCAGTTATATCTGGAAGCACGGGTATAATGACGTGTCGATGTGATCGCAGAGAAGGGGAGATCTATAGCACTTATTACATCAAAGTCGCAGTCGTAATGCATGTAGACCCTGCCTTTCCCGTACTCCCGTTTTGTTTGCGCATTCTAAGTGCTCAGATTAATATGAAAGGAAACAGCTCACCATGCGCTTTAATAATAAAGCGTTTTGACAGTTTTTGTGGATAACAGATGCACGTTGTTTGCCGTGCGTTGATTATCATCATAATAATATATATTATTTTTTATTATTATTATTATTGTTGTTTTTGTTGTTTTTGTTGTTGTTGTTGTTGTTGTTGTTTTAAAGATTAGCTTCGTTTCGCGTTATTATTATGTAGTCAAGACTATTGTGCTTTTAATACTATTGGAATTGTTTTATTTTTTTACACCACATAACCCCGGCTTCTTTAAAAAATAAAAAATAAAGAGTTAGTTGCATAAAAAAACGAACAGCTTCCAGATCCCACCCCCATTCCCACCCTGCCATACTTCCCCAGACAAAACATTAGCTTTTCCACCCTTCGTTTCTGGAAATCTATTCTGTGAGCTCAAATATGCCGCAGATAATGAACCAAAAGGTTGAAGTTAGTTCAACAGATGTACCATGATGCTGTGGCCGTCCCATTGCCTTAATGCTGTAATGAAAGTGATGTGAATAGGTACGCTGAGATCCCACACAGATGTGACCAAACCATCAATTGATCAAGAGGAACATATCAGAGGAATACAGCACTCTATTACTCCTCCATAGCTCTATTCCCTAGGAACACATTTTGATGGTAAAGGGGTAGTAAAATTACCTCATGCCAAAATCTTTATATTTTTAATCAAAATAAAACAGATGTCCCTCTGCAATATGCAATTGCAGAAGCAAATCCTTGAACAGCTTTGAGAATAGACAGAAGATTGATCCTGCTGAACTGTGAAAACTGATGCATGCCTTTATGTTCCTCTTTCAAAAACACACAGAAACCACAATAACAAAATAGTACAGAATAAAAAGACTGTCATAGACTTTAGAAATAACTTTCAATACGACTCTGATGGGATTTTTGTGGTTTAAACAGTGTGCCAGTAAAGTTCCCCTTTCCTAGAGTCTCCCTTTCTGATCAACTTTTCAACTGAAGTATAGTATTACAGGTCCAATCTCACCCAAATTTCGTCATCAGGTACACACTGTCAATTAATTTAATTCACAGGTAGGGGGTCTGAGATCACGTAGAGCTGTTGTTGATTTTTACTAGCAGCAGTCAAAATCACAGTATTTGAAATTGGACTGGGCTGAGGGTTCAGAGTTGGGGGACAACAGAAACTTGTGTTAAAACATAAACTACAGGAGTTCCCCTCCCAACCAATGTTTCTCTTAAATATATAAATATCCCTTCCAAATGTAGGGATATTTTGTGGGACCTTGTTACAAACCTACACGCGAGCTTGTATAAACTCTCTTCTTCCCATTGTTTAAATTTAAAGTTTAGGGGCAAACATACTCTCACCTGTTGCAGATATACATTTTGCATTAGATACAACACATTTATATACATACAGCACATTTTCACATCACAAGTCCCTAAAAAGTTCCAGCAATAAATATAGCATCTTCCAAACAAAAGGGGTTAGCAATCTACAACTGAATGCACATACCTTAGTACCCTGGTTCATAATCCTCGTAAAATGGCACAATGCCATTATGTATTTTATAAATACATAAATGCGAAACAATAGGTCTACAAACTACATAGGATTCTCCTCCCCTCCCAAGCGCCCCCCAGAGGTCAGTGTACACTTCCACAGTAAAATGCACTGCTCCTCCCCTCACACACTTAGACTAAGATAGTGCACTGTACTCCTAAACTGGGCATATACAAAACAGTTATATTATTATATATACAAAACACTGCTCTCTTACCAAATACAATCCTAAATCTAACAGACCAAAATGACGTGGCTCCAAATTAATACTATATACAATACATACAAACTGCATGGTCCCTGTGCTACATTTGTGCATCCAATTGTATATATTTAGCCTTACAAATATAGAAAATACAGTACAATTTTTCAAAGATGGAAATTAGAGGAGAAGGATGTCTGCTAGCCTGCTGGTGCCCAGGAAACAGATAGAAACAAGCTGAGAAAATCCCTGCCAATTTCACCAACCCCAGCCAGGCCAGCGCTCTGCCAGTTTTGCTTTCCATGACATTTTACTGACTAAGCCTCTTGGGAGGCCACAGAGGTGTATCCTTAAAACAATTTTATCATTTTTGTTTATCATACTTGTGCATCATACATCTCTCAGCCAGAAAGGACATACTGCAAATAAACACCAGGTGCTAACTCACATGTCCTTGGTTCCTGAACCACGGTGGACCAAAACTATAGAATAAAATCACAATCCATTCTGTGACAAATTATCCCATTTATCTCCAGAGCGTAGCTTAGTATTTTGCCAGAACAATACAGCACCAAATATTACTTAACCTCCACATTTCCAGGGGAACCAAGAATAAGACCTTCTGGAGAGTCATGAATTATCCCACACTGTTTCACTAATGTACTGTTTTAGTGTTTCATGATATATTGTGTGTTGTCTTCAGTATTTCTCTCCTTAGATATGATATGTGTTCAATTTACACATGGGTCCAATGGCATGCGAGAAACACGCAAGAAACCTTTTACAATACATTTTAAAAGTTTAGGGAGTCAAATGCGATATTAGATACTGTGCTAAAATGTCCTACTGTAAAGTATTCAAGAAAGTACATAGTAAAGTGCTGCTAAGGATTTTACAATGTACAAGTAAAGGCTATTGCAACATACAATCAGTATAATCAATCAACATATATAATAAATATTCAGGAATATATAGCACAATTCTAAACTTGATTTTAATTGCACAGAGCGAGCTACATAGAAATCAGTAACAAAACAAAAAAACCTGTTATGAAATACACGGCTATAACAACTATCAATGCATTATAATTAATTGAAGTTGGTAGAGGGTAGTTCAAGGTTGTGGTGTGAGGTTCTGTAGAAAGAGTTTTTAGATACCTCGTAAATCTTGAGATAGTCAGACTGCAGCAGGAAGGTCGTTCCAACATTTCGGCATGAGTGATGAGAAGAATTGGGAGGTATATGTTCAACCCTGCAGGGAGGGACCCCTAGGCATCCTGCAGTGGCAGACTGAAAGGGTCTGGTGGGGATGAAAAGTGAGATGAGCATGCAGAGGTAGCCGGGACCTGATCCAGTGGTCACTTGATGATTCATATTGAGGATCTTGTGGCAGATCCCAGCTACAACAGAGAGAATGTGGAGTTTGATCAGGTAAGGAGTAGCATGGGTAAACTCCAGTTGGTTCAAGACCACATGGGCAGAAGTGTTCTGAATGAGTTGGAGCAGTCCAGTTGAGGAGGCTGGCAGGCTGGCCAGGAGAGAGTTGCCTTAATCCAGGCGAGAGATCACCAAGACCTGGACAAGACACTGTGATGCTTGCCTGTTAAGGAATGGGTGGATCCTGCTGATATTACCAAGAAAGATGTTGCAGAATAGGGTCTCTGAAGCAATGTGGTCCTTGACAGAGTCCAGGGTGATGCTTGGCAGTACGACTGGATGTGACTGTGATGCTGTCGACCAAGATGCTGATGTCATGTAACAATGTGGCGATGATGGCCTAGTGATCGACAGCGTCAAAGGCAGCAGAGAGGAGTAGGACCAAGGAGTTGCCATTAGCCCTCACAGACTGTAGTGGTTCACTATTGGTGAAGAGGGCCATCACGTTTAAGTGTTTGGCTTTGAGGCCAGATTAATGAGGGTCCTGGAGATCATTCTATGAGAGGAAGTGAGAGAGTTGGTTAGCCGCAGCACGTTCAAGGGTCTTCAAGGGAAGCAGTGAAACTGGTCTGTAGTTGTTCAGTTCAGTGGGGTCCACCATCTGAGTAATGCATTCCAGATTTTGGTATATCATTATTCGTGGTGAAAAGACAAATTGTTGTCTTCCATCCTTTGAAATTACCACCATATACATATATTTAAATTACCATCATCCATTTAAAAATATTCTTGTACTTAGTCATATATTATAAAGTAAATTGAAAATACATTTTCTTTAAGATTCTCTCTAACAAAACGGATTAACTAACCCTCTATTTTTGTTCTCTTTTTATCCATCTTGACCTTGTAAAGTGAGGAAAACTTTTTGGGTTTTTTGCCTTGTTTCACTCTAAATCGTTGAAGATTATTTTTCAAGCACTCTATTTTCTGGGCTTCCACTTTAAAGCACAGTCATTTGTCTGTCAATGGTTACTTCCTGATCTGCAGTATCTCTGGCTTGCCATTGCTGTACCTTTCTGGTGCAGACAAAGCTCTGAGCTGATGAGAAATATACTCCTCTGGAGACAGGGGCAAGTTGAGACAGATTTAGTAAAAGTCTGCACATAGGACAAATAACAACTACTGTAAGCTGAAACTTGGCACCATACAACAATACAGTGGAAAGACATTCAAACTGTCTTCAACCCGTCTTCAAACCGTCTTAAATTGGTGGAAGCTTCAAATAACATACCTTGAAAACTTACATTCGAAGAGGATGCGTGAGTGTGTTACTAAATTTTTGCATGGCATTATGGGACAGAAAATGGATGTCTGGTGTCATGATTTACCCCACATCTCAACTAACCCTGGTCTCTCCTTCTTTTCAAATCACAGGAAAGCATCCATTTGTTCATTCTTTGTGTGAAATGCCTATTGGGTACATTCAGATATTTTAACATTCATATAATTATGTATTTAATAATCCTTTTGTTTTGGTTACTTTTCGTTAAGTGTCACATCAATTGTGGGCCTATTGTAGCTTTGAAATCTTTTTTTAACATATTAGCAGTCACACCCACTGCGATTGCACCACCGACTCTGTCCTGTCTTCGTGCAAATTGACAAGCTAAGCAGTTCCACATGAAAACAATCATTCTCTGTGTCAGAAAAAGATTTAACAAGAACCGAAATAAAGCAGAATAGCTAACGGCAGACCGTAGCTTAGTTTGTGTGCAGTTTTGTTTGTTGAGTGTTTTTGTCATGTGATTCCCTCAAAAAATGTGTTTACTTTCTTGGTTTTCAGCAGACTGCAAACTCAATCCTGCCTCCTGGCATTACTGCCGAGCTGTGACAAATTGGTTCTTTATTCAGGCCCTAAAGCTCCATGAAGTTCTATGACAAGCCTTGGCTCCAAGATGCTCATTGACCCTTGTTGTGTCATATCTTGGTTGACCAAGATCCAACAGGCATGTTTTTTCTTTAGTGTGCGGAATGATTTTCAAGCATAGCTGTAGCCTTGGCTGTTAATTAATTCAGACGACTGAATGCTATTCAACGTTTCATGTGTTATTAATTCAAGTGATTGAATAGTGATCATTTGTCCTGACCATGGCTGACCATGAGCAAGTGGCTCACCTGTGGTTATGAGGGTGTTCCCATTTTCAATGAGGTAGAAAAAAGTAAGTTAGAAAACCTGCATATACTTTTTTCGTTAGGGGGGGATACAGTGTGTGTGTGTAGCTGTGTGTCTGTGTCTGTGTGTGTGTGTGTGTCTGTGTGGCTGTGTGTGTGTGTGCGTGTGTGTGTGTGTGCGTTTGTGTGGCTGTGTGTGTGTTTGTATGTGTGTGTGTGTGTGTGTGTGTGTGTTTGTATGTGTGTGAGTGCATGTGTGTGAGTGCGTGTGTGTGTGTGTTTGTGTGAGTGTGTGTGTGCGCGCGCTTGTGACCGCCTGCTTGTTTGCGTGCAAGAGTGTGTGTGCCCCCTTCTGCAGACATTATCTATTCATAAGTAAGCTCTCTCTCTTTCTCATTCCCCAGGGACACATTCATCATTCATTATTGGAGACAGTCATTACATCTCCTCTGTACACTTCATAATGAAGCCTTGCTGGAGACCATTAATAAATTCATCACCAGAGCTCCGTCCTCTCGTCACCCAGGCCAAGGCTGGAGCTACCTGGCCATTGCTCTCCGGGTGCGTTTAGGGTTTACGCTCCTCTTCATTAACGCACCGGCTCCGCGGGGTTGTGACGGTCCCAGAATCGGCCCCAGAATGTTAGAGACAGCGGCGTAAACTGGCCAGAGAAATGAGGGACGTTACATGGCGGGGGGAGCGAATCGCCACGCGTCCCCCTACAGAGCGAAGAGGTGTCAGAGTGAGACCGGACCGTGGTGCTGAGAGGAGCGTCCTTGTGGTCCAGATTGCATTGACTGCCGCGTTTCAAACAGGAGCTGTTTCAGTTATCGGCTTTGAGAATTGTGCTGCTCTTATCGAGGCTATCGGGGGCGACTCACGTGAAGTACCTAACCCCGTGCAAAGCCATGGGTTAAAAAAAAGGACACAAACTGGGGCTTAAAATGCCTCCTGAGTATCTCTTCCTGTTTGGGAAACGTTTCCCTAGGTCGTTCGGCTTCACGTGCAAACTCTAATGAAATCTTCTGGGTGAGAATGTGATACAGAATGTGATAAAGAAAACCCAGCCAATGTGTGGGGAAATGGTGTTTTTTTCCCCTGTTGGGGCTGCTGTCCCCATCAACAGTTCTGCAAGGCGCATTGTGCTGTTGGACCATTGTGCTTCAGAGTTGAATACGTGCCCGTCGGTTAGAGAACTGCACAAACGACTCTGCCCAGTAAGCGGTAATCCAACTCTATAGAAAATGTGATCTGTTTTTTTTTTTTTTACGAGGAGAGTCCTGTCACAATTCCCTCACACTTCCAGGTCTGTACGTCGAATCACTATATCATATGTGTGATGATGGGGTTGTTTCATATTTATAGATAGGGGCAGGTTGGACTTTATTGCGTCTGTTGCGAACTGGATGTTGATTCTGCATGAGTCATGCATTCTTGGGGTTAAAAGTAAATTGGCTTAAAAAGAAGAGGTAGCCAAATGAAGCTTTTATCACAAATTGATTGCACTGTTTAGCATTTGCTGAGGAGGACAATTCCCTTATATTTCAGCGACTGCTAGCAGTGCATGAACCACTGCTGAGAACAGCATTAGCCCAGCTCCGCCTGTATCCTGGTGTACCTGCAGTCACTGCTGTCGCTTCTGCTCACCCTTGGCCATACTGTGTGGGCGCCTGTCGTGACTCCAGCTCACCCCTAATCCCCTGTTTCTCGTTAGAACAACGCCCCTGGCTCTCTCTCTCTCCCTCTCTCTCTCTCCCTCTCTCTCTCTCTCTCTCTCTACCTCTCTCCCTCTCTCTCTCTCTCTCTCTCTCTCTCTCCCTCTCTCACTCTCTCTCTCCCCCTCTCTCTCTCTCTCTCGCTCTCCTTCTCTCTCCCTCTCTCTCTCTCTCCCT
>JAOVYW010005204.1:0-12465 GCA_025775045.1 Hiodon tergisus
CATAATCATATATGATGCAGGCTTTCCAGTCTAATTTTTTAAATTTTATTAAATGAGATGAAACTCTATACTGCCGGAATGTGTGGTAGGTGGCATGAAATACTTGAGAATAGCAGGGATGCCTATTCCCAAAGGCTACCAAATCAGTACCAAAGCAATCTCTTTTAAGGGCAGTTAAGTGCGAAGCAAAAATCTGCCCTGCTTAATAGTTTTAAGCAAGCTGCTCACGTGTCAGTAAAACAATGGTATTTTGTAATAAAAGAGCCCAGAATTTATCTAATTATTTATCAAATAATATAATGAATTTTAAACAATTTTCACATTTAAATCTGTGGCACTGCTCTGAATTGCACGTGTTTTATGCTATGTATGTAGCTTTGAATAAGGACGCACGTTTAAGTAAACAATAATAATAATTATAGAATGTTATATATGTTATAAGCTATGAGTTCAACCAATTCATTTGAATCAGTCAACAGTAGTATCAGCTAGTATTAAACTCCTCAGTAAGTGGAAGAATAGAAATGATTCTGTTTTCATGGGTCTGACACAAAGCCTTAAAAATGACCTCATGAAGATAGAATGCTTGCCCAAGATGCTGGTCAAGCACGCACACCTCTACAAATTAAAAAAAGGAGACAGCTTTCATAAAGCAGGCGAGTGTCAGACATTCTTGCCATGTGCTCCGATTATTTACGGTCGGCTCAAAAAATGTGACCCTAGCCAACACGCCACATTCCCCACCAGACATCTAATTAATGGAAAATGTATTCAAAATCTGTCAAGCCCCGCAGTCGCCGGGCTGTCCCTCCTGGCAACGGAATTATTCCTATTCACTGCTTCCTACACACAGTCTGTCTTAGGAAGTGATCATAGGAATCGACTCGAATGCCACTGGAAAAACAAGATGCTGGCCATGAGACAAATGAATGCAATCCTGGCCTTTCCACTCATACGGCTGTTGAATTATGTTTTCTCTTCACATGTGAACTGTTCTCACTCACTGCAAACTTTATGTTCTACCGAATCCTAGGTGCTATTCTTCACATCGTGGCACTTTTTTTTTTGCAGACTCTGATAACGATGAAAGCTAACAATTAGAAGGCCAGGAATAGCTTTTGAATAATGCATTCCCCTCCTGCAAGCCTTTGCTTTCCTTATAAAGTAGACTCAGTGTTGGAGTCTGGTCCATTGAGTCTTACACACAGGTGTGCACAGACAGCGAAACGCAAAAATAAACCCTGATCATTTTAATGAGCGATAAACTCGCTGAACCACCCAGATTGTGCATCTGTTCCCTGGTCTGTTTCTTCATCAGAAAATGTAGACCACATGGGAGTGTGACAGCTGAAAGCTACAAGCGCCTTTTTGGAAATAGCCAAGACACAAGGACAGAAGCCAGGAGAGTTGACAGCTGAAAACTGTATCACTTACTAAAGGGGAAAATCAATTACCCCACTCTCAAGTCATTTAAATCATCCCTTAAAATAAAATATTGCAGAACCACAGAAACTGTAATGTAACCGAAATGTAACCATTCAAATGGACACTGAAAACAATAGCAGGCTAAGTGTGGTGTGGTCCCTGTGCTTAAATGATGGAGCCAGTGCAAGAAACACTCTATAGAAACAACCACAAAAAAGTTATATTCCAAAGTTTGAAACTTCTTTAGAACCATGTTCTTAATTAGATACACAACAAGTGCAGCCTCAACAAAGTATCACGATCATTGAGTTTTTAGATTATGTGTATCTCAGATCCTGGTATGCAGTTGCCAGGTCTTGTTTCTCAGGTGCTGGCATGCAGTTAAATATTCTGGGCTGCGAGGACCGTTTAACAGTTTCTCCACCTGTCCTTTCACACCCAGTAAGAAGGAAAGGAGATTTGTCTTCATCTGGTAGGGTAATTAATTGTATTATTTTAGGCCAGTAAGTGGCCATTACCTTTCCACCTCTTTCACAATATAGGATGAATGGCAACTCTGCCTTGCCTGTACTCGTGCTGTGAATGGCCAGGCTCTGTATTTTGTCATAACATTTCAGATCTTTTAAAAACAGTGAGTTTTTTGTGAGTGGCCCACCCGATCCCGTATAAGCTGTGCTTTTAAATGTAGTACATAATGTCATTTAATTTGTGCTGTGACATAATTTTTTTGATAGTTATTTTTTGATTGTTAGGTAAATTTAAGATTTTCACAAAGACTTCATAATTACGGGAGACCGCCTTGAATACTCCCTCCTTCGTTTCTACTTAAGCCTAAATTTATTCGTGATATAGATAACTATATTACATTTCATTGCAAGCTTTTGGTACTGTGTTAATGTGTTTCCCGTCCGCCTCCACCGGTTTAAGGCAATATATGTAATTCTCTCACATGCTCTCTCTGACGTACATAGAGTGCTGGGGAAAGAGGATTAAGAGCTCTTAAGTGACATTAGTGCTGTGTGTCAGGTGAATGGTGACAAAGATATATGTCCAGTTACTGCAGTGCAACTGAAATTCCAACAAGTTTCAAACCCTGCAAGCACAGAAAAAAACACAAGAATGTGAGCAGCTGAGGGCCACTCTACCCCCAAGTAGGGGTTAGGAAGTAGGAAAGTGGAGAAGCATCCACAAACACTATATAAATAAATGCTTCAGGTATGAAATGTCAAGGCAATTTCTGTACCAGGTTGCCATTCCCTTCTCTAGCCTCAATCTATGTAATGCTATCTTGGCCAATGAGTGAAAATATGTCCATAATCATGTTTTAACCTTTTCCATTGACCTGACATACTCAAAGGCATTTAAAGCCCAATTAAAGTAGATCCAGGGTGATTTTAATATAATTATGACACCATACATGCACTTGGTAAGGTTAAAAAAATAAATAGCTGTGAACGTATGTCATTAAAAATAAAATACTACAGTTAAGCCGTATTGTGCTAACCCATTCTATAAAAGATTTATGCCATTTTGTGTATTTGAAAACACAGATCAATCAGAATAGCCAATATTTTTTGTGTTTTCTCCCCGATTTGGAATGACCTATTGTGCTAATGGATCTCAGCTTATAGATATGAATCCTGACACGAGACACAGGGAGGATTGAGAAAGTTTCCCCAAATCAAATCTCTCTTAGACTAAAGGCTACACAGCCCCCAAGAGAGGTTTATATAACTAAAGCAGATATATTTTCCTGCTGAGGACAAAATGAATTGTCTTTTGTTTGTTTTCCCTTCTGGGATCAGGAGAGGCCTTTGTTATTTGAAATGCAATTGGTTGATATGAAGAAGGGCCCCCCCAGACAGGAAAGGTATTGCTGCTATAATTTTGTATAATTATACATTAGCTTTTCACTACTTTTATTCTTTCAAAATACACTGTCTTTTTGCCAGGTTATACTAAGGCTGGGATCAAATAAAACTTTTGCAAACCACTAATCGCAGTTTATAAAACTGTATGTAATAGCTTACATGTCTACTGGTTTTGCAAAACAATTTTAAATCATGTTTCCTGCTCTCAGTAAAACTGTCTGAAACTGGATTTCTGCTACAAATTTAGGGAATATAATGTAATCACTTTATATTTTTTGCCAGATCTACTGAACTCTGTAACAATTTATTGGCCTTTACTCATCCTGAGGAGGGGAAACCTACACTATATGGACAAAAGTATTGGGCCACACCTCTTAATCAGTGAATTCAGATGTTTCATTCAGACACATTGCCAGAGGTGTGTAAAACCAAGCACCTAGCCATGCAGTCTTCCTTTACAAACATTTGTGAAAGAATGGGTCGTTCTAAAGAGCTCACTGAATGTGAGCATGGTACTGTAATAAGATTCCAGGTTGCAACAAGTCAGTTAGTGAAATTTCTTCCCTCCTAGATATTCCACGATCAACTTTAAGTGGTATTACTGCAAAGTGGAAGCGTTTAGGAACCACAGCAACTCCACATAAAGTTACAGTGCGGGGTCACCGAGTGCTGAGGCGCATAGTGCGTACAAGTCGCCAAACGCTCTGCTGACTCAATAATTGCAGAGTTCCAAACCTCCTTTGGCATTAACATCAGCACAAAACTGTGTTTCATGGCATGGGTTTCCATCAAGCAGCTGTATTCAAGCCTTACATCACCAAGCACAATGTCAAGCGTCGGATGGAGTGGTGTAACGCATGACGCCACTGGACTCTGGTGCAGTGGAAATGTGTTCTGTGGAGAGACAAATCACACTTCTTTATCTGGCAGTCTGATGGATGAGTCTGGGTCTGGCGAGAATGTTTCTATGCTTCCAACTTTGTGGAAAGAGTTCTGGGAAGGCCCTTTTCTGTTCCGGCATTACTGTGCCCCAGTGCATAAAGCAAGGTCCATAAAGGCATGGTTGGATAAGTTTGGTGTGGAAGAAATTGATCCTATCGAACACCTTTGGGATAAACTAGAACGAGGATTATGAGCCAGGCCCTCTCATCCAACATCAGTGTCTGACCTCACAAATGCTCTTCTGGAAGAATGGGCAAAAATTTCAACAGAAACATTCCAAAATCTTGTAGCCAAAAGAGTGGAAGCTGTTATAGCTGCAAAGGGGGAACCAACTCGATATTAATGCCTATGGATTTAGAATGGGATGTCATAAAAGCTCCTGCAGGTGTAATGTGTAGGTGTCCCAATACTTTTGTCCATATAGTGTATGTCAATATTGTGTTTTGGAGTTGCAAATGTGGTTAATGGGAAGTCACTATAAACTATAAACAGAGAACCAACTAAATATACTTTTTTTTAATAGACCTACCTGAAAAAAATAAACCACCATTTAACGGAACAGTAAGCTGGAAGCTAAGCAGGCAAATATTGGATATAATCCTGACTTTGGAATCCATTTTCCCTTTTCATTTCTTTTCATTTTCATTAGAGGGTCACTCAACTGATTTAATAAATATTAATGGCCAAACAGCATTGAATAAATAGAATTCAAGAATGTATTCCCTTTTATTCATTAACGTCCTTAAATGTCTTTCCCTGTCAAACAAGCTATATATATAGGTATTTTCATACAAAGAGAAACAGATTTTTAATTGCGGTATGCTCCTTATTTTAGAAACACTGCCTGGACTAAATGGGTAAGAAGGAAAAAATGTAGACATCTATAGAAGACTTAAACACTTCACATTTTATAGGAAGTTTAAAATCCATATTCTGTGATTACAATTGTTTCCATGCAAGATCCATTATGATCCCATAGGCTGTTGTGATCTAATAATTACACCGTGTATGTTTTGCTGAGCAGTAGTATTGAGGCCGCATTCCTTGGCTTATTACTGACTGATCACTGGTCTATTTGTCAGCGCAATTGTTTGGGTTAAATGAGTCGCCAGCAGCTCTTCTAAAGGATTCTTTGTGAATTGTGCATCTCTTGCATTCCTTCTGGGTGAACTAAATGTCTCGTTTACTCTCAGGGGCTTTCCTAAAATGTTGCGAGTCATCCATGTGGTCCACAGTGTGCAGTCAGACCTTTTGTTTAAACCGGCAAAATAATAAATGTTTTAAATTTAATTTAACAATAATAAAATGTTAAATGTAAATTTTCAATGTAAATGTAACTATAAATTTGAAATTTAAATATTATAGAAATGTATAAAAATATAAAATAATTTTTATAATTGATTTGAGAATAAAAGAATACAAAAAGGTGGTGTAAACACTGCCCCAACCCCAAAATAATTTATATAGAACTAGCATGGAATCTTGAATAGGTACACATTAAATAAATTGGGTCTACAGCATCTTTTTAATATACATTTGGAAGTTTGTTTCTTATTCTACAGTGAAATAAATCCGACAGTTTCATCATGACATTCGTCAAATACCACATACAATTCATGATAAGGAAATGCACCCGTTACCTACTGTTATCAGTAGATGGCGGTAAATCCCAAATAATCATTCATTTATTCATAAAAAACGCTTTTGTTTATTACATGACTAAAACCAATTTTGTTCGGAGCAAAAACAGTCGGTGAATTTTTAAAAAGGTAGGATTCACTGAAAAAACAGTAGCTTTAATTGAAAAAGAAAAGTAAATGCTGAGAACTCCAGATAGCAACACTCATATGTTTCACTTTGTGTAGTTTCCATGGTAATAAATCATAAGTGCAGGGGGAGGGCCAGCGTAGGAATTACATGTTCATCCACATACAATTGTATTTAGCCATATATTTGTTATTACATACAAAAGTAATATGAAGGGAGAAGGCAATCATGACATATTTATTGCAACATGGTTTACTGTTTTTAATGGGAAATAGGTTTTGTGTGACTTGTTTGTGTGGGTTGAAAATATTTCAGTCTTCAATCTTTCAATATTTTCAATCTTTACACCCTTCAGAATGGTAAAAAGCTAACATTTTAATGACTATAATACTGAAATGAAGAATGGCTCTACCAGGGGATTTCAAACAGAGGTTGCAAATACAAGATTCTCAGTTTTTGTTTGGTCAACCGTTTGGTTCATTCCTCGCCTCAGTGACCTACCTCCCTTATAAGGTCTTTGTCTTTTAAAGTTCCCTGCCTGCTTCGGACCAGTAATTCCACTGAAGCCGAGAGTCAATACAAAAGTCTACGTTGGCATGAAGAAAGTCTTTGTGAGGCAGTTTTGGTTACAAGTGACACTGTGGTGGTGAATAGAGCACAATGTAAAATACCTTGAGAGAATGCTGAATGCAGTACTGGAGCTTGCAGGGGGAAAATAAACTGGAAAGAAGACCCACCAAGACACAAGCCTATGTTGCTAACCTACTAAAACAGTTAAAGATAATAAAGTTAAAGAAAACCCTTGATATCCTGGTTTAATTTATCAATCTTACCAGTTGCACACTGTTTAGACCTCAGCTTGGACCGGTGTCTGGATGCTGGGGGTTATTTGCTGGAGTAGTGATGGAAATAGGAATCACTTATAGGACACTTAAGTATAAAAATGTATTTTAATATAAAAATCCCAGTGTTCCAGGGTCACCAACCATGGTCTTGTAGGAAAGCAGTGTCGGCAGGTTTTTGAGCAATCGCACAACTAACATTTGATTTACCCCTGGAAATGCCAGTTATATTCTGATCTCTAACAAACAAAAACTTTTATAAAGAACTATAAAATATTTTTTTCCCCCATAGGTTTCCTTCATTTTTTTTTTTTTGCTAGAAAGTCTACAGTAGTGCTCTGCAAAGGTGTTTCTCCACACCAGTTTACCACCAGAGGTCTCCCGAATACTAAACCCTGTATCAGAAATTCCTTAGCACCATACGCAATTATTTAATTGAAATTCCCCAACACCATGTGCACTTGCTCACTGTTCCCATTCACCAGCACTCCCCAGCTCTGTTACCTTCTTCTCTCTGATTTACATTTACATTCTTCCAGTCTTGTTTGTTTCCTCCAGCATTTTTGTGCGTTATTCTAGTTTACTTATCTCCAGTATTCTTGACCTATTCTTGATTATTCTTCTTGTTTTTGACTCTTGGATTATCCTCTGTTTTTGATTGATTGCCTGATCAATCGACCTACCACCTGTGACCCCAACAACTCTGTTTGCCTACCTCTATTGCTCTGTTTGCTGGCTCTTTGACCTGGATTATTGCTAATTCACTTCTTCCCACACTTGAGTCACCCACCTACCATGCTGTCTGTACAGACAGGAGTGACAGAAGACTTCATCTAACCATGGACTAATCTCTGGAGTGTCCTGAGCTGCCAGGGTTCTATGCTTGGTGACGATGAAACTAGCTTCACCTAGATACAAAGCTCCCTCAAGATGTACAATGGCTTGCCAGGCCACTGTGAGGGATTCCTGCTCGTATTTTGCTCACCATCCCACCTCCCCCAGAGGGGGTGAAGATAGCCTTTGTCATTACTCTCCTTACAGGCAAGGTGCTGCCGTGTGGGAATCTGATATCACCAGGTCCCTGATGGCTTTTCAGGCACATTTCATGGACGTATTCAACCATCTGGCTGAGGGCAAAGACTCTGGGGAGCAATTACTTACTCTTCGCAAGGGCTCGTCGTCAATGGCAGACTATGCTCTCAAGTAGCAGCCAGCAGTGGATGGAATGAACAAACACTATGAATATCTAATCGTGCCCTTTGGTCTCTGTCTTCCAGGCGTGTGTTAATAAAGTACTGAGACGCTTTTTACATCACTTTGTCATTGTGCACATTGAAGATATTTTGATTTATTCGCAGACCCTGCCTGACCACATCTCCCAGGTCTGCCAGGTTCTCCAGTGCTTGTTGCAGAACAACCTCTAATCAAAAGTTTGACTGCCAACGCATTCGTTTTCTTGGTTACACCTTCAACACTGATGGTAGGGTGGGAAAATGGGAAAAAAAACTAGTTTCAGGAAATCCAGTGGATATTACGGAAATAAGTGTGTAGTTTCAGAATCTGAACAGTATAGATCCCTGTTTAAGAGCCTTATTTAAAGTGTACTTTTCTCCCAGCCCTCTCACTGTTCTTATCTATAGTATATGGCAGCACCACTAGGGAGGATCCGTTCCATTTGAATTCCACTGTTCTGCGTCATCAATTTCAAAATCTCCGGAGAATCTATACTTTGAATATGTGGCTGGAATTCGCCTCGGTTTACATTTACATAAAAAATTCCGTGCATGTGCACGTTCTATTGATCAGCCTTACTCTGTATTAGCTGCTATATCTAAAATGTATATTAAAATATATATTTTTCAAAGTTACATCATTCAAAAGAGTACAATCTGTTTTACCTTAAACGTAAATTCCTGGAATGCAGCATTTACTACAAAGAAAATTGAGAATCTGAGCTTGGAAAGTTCAAAGAATCCCATTCATTTCTATGGAATTTTTGGTAATTGGTACCCTAGTATTCAACCTCATATATCAAAAATATATATTTCACATATGCCTCATATAATAGCTTATTTAAAAGATATTTTATTAGTCATTAATGTAAGATTAGTTTAATCTGGGCGCCACCTTTCCCTCAAAAAAATTTAACCAAAGAGTTTACATTGAATATAGACAATTATCTACATAATATCTTTAACCCACATTTTTGGCTATGTCAAGGCACAACTCGTTACAAAGTTACGAGTGTATTTGTTTTACTTACTGTTAGCAGAAGGTAGTTATTACGAAAAGTGGGAGAGGCTATTGTTCTCTGTGCCATTGGGTGACATAGAACACTGCTGAACATGCTCTGTGAATGTTCCATTCAATTTGTTTGCTATTGCCTAGAATGGCAGCAATTCCAAAGTTATTTGGCAGTTTGTCGGCTGAGCCCAGCTGAGCCCAAAAGCTCTCCATCCCTAAGAATTTTTTTCCAGGAAGCTCTCTGCGGCAGAGCATAATTACGACATTGGAAACCGGTTTTAAGGAATGGCGACATTAGTCGGAGGGTTCCCAACAGCCCGTTTTGGTCCTCACTGACCACCATAAACTGGAATACATCCACTTCGGAAAGAGATTGAGTCCCCTTTAGGCACGCTGGGCTTTGTTTTTTACCCAGTTCAACTTCACGCTCACTTACCATCCAGGTTCTAATAATATCAAGGTGGACGCCCTTTAACTTGCATTCCATCTCTGGCTCCTCGGGTCCCATTCTGCCACCCTCCTGATTGTGGCTCCTATATTATGGGACATAATGGAGCACATACAACAAGCCATCGCCACTGAACCCTCAGCCTCTGAGTGTCTGGTCTCATTAGGATGTTCCATCTTTCACATGTGCTCAAGTTCTGCAATGGCTCCGTTCTTGCACTGCTTCAGTACATCCTGGTTCGACAAAAGTTCAGGTGGACTTTTCTATTAGGACATTACAGGTTTTGTGGCAGCCTGTCCTTCACACAAGTAAGCAAAGACACCTTGTCGACTCCCTCCTGGAACCTCCATACTGCACAGACCTTAGTCACCCATCGAAAAAGGCTAGATTTCCTCCAAAGGCTACATCACTGTCCTGGTCGTTGTGGACTGGTTTTCCAAAGCCTGTTAGCTCACCCCTCTGGAGGGTATGCCGCTGTTCTTTTTTCTTAGTTCTTCCACTTTTACACGCTGTCGAACCGTGGGCCCCAGTTCATCTCTCGGGTTTAGACCCCCTTTTTTCGTCTGCTTTATGTCAATGTCGGTCTCTCTTCAGGTTTCAGAGTCCAATGGCCAAACGGACTGCCTGAACCAGGAAATCAGTCGATTCTGCAGGTACTGCAGCCATAACCAGACTAAATGCAGCCGGTTTCTCCCATGGGCAGAGCATGCTCAGAATAATCTTTTCCACTCTTCCACAGGTCTCACACCTTTCCAATGTGTGCTGATTCCTGGCATGGATGTCCCCGTGGTTGATTATTGGTTTCATTGCAGCAAGCAGGCCTGGAAGGCTGCCTGTGTCCAACCTCAATGTACAATCAATTTACCAGTTTAGCATTTTTGATGCATTGTATTTCACAGCAAACCAAATGTAGTGAGGATTTTCCTAAAGAGATCACATACATTCGTTTATTTGTGAGAAAAGCTTGTCTTAAAAAGCATAATTTTTATCACCTGCCAGCATTAATTTAGCTAGAAACTTTCCAGCCAGGGGGATGACTTGAATTCCCTATTGAATATTCACACCTGTGTTTTATTAATGTGCCTGCTGGTGTCTTCACCACAGGACTAGTCTGTAACATAAAAGCCTTAAGACTGTATTTATTCATTTTAATTCTATTCTTTGTTTTTGTGTGTGTATGAGAGTAAATCGTATCTACTATTTATGGGTTAAGTAAGCGTCCCAGGGCCCCACTCCATCTGTTTTCATCCCTTGTTTTCACTAATCAACAAGCCTTTTTTGGTCTATGTGATGTTTGGGCTGGGCTAGGGGCGGGTTTTAATGTCACAGGCTAGGGCCGGGTTCGGGATTAGATTTAGTTAGTTACACCCTCACCCCCCCAACCAGAAATTCAGCTCATTGGTACCCCCACTTGTACGTTCCCCACCTGTGGCTCAAACTCATACTTTGTTAAAGCCTGGTGGTTCCTCCTGTCCAAGCAACAGGCAGAAACGAACTTGCACCGCAGTCTTCCAAGATATGCCATGTTTAAGTTTTGTTTGCCACAGCAATTTTTATTTTTTATTGTGAATCTGGGGTTGGTGCCCCTGTTTGCAATATTTATTTAGTATACCTTCAAAGAGCAGCAAATAAACTTAAATTAATGCAGGAAACGGATCTCATTACCTAATGAAATATGGCTTATTATTCATTCAATAAAAACTCTATACTCAGCGCATTTTCAGCTTACTCATATAAATATAAGTGCACCCTCATGAGAAAAGATCTACGGTGTTATCGGTCACACCAGCCCTGCCTAAATGCATTGAGTAGCTGCCACGTGTTTGGTTAATTAAATATATGCATTACAGTTAGGGTTAGTTAGCAGTTGAAGAGGTGTACCTAATAAAGTGGGTATGAGTGTATGTTTTGACTTTTCACTTGCTTTCCTCGCTATATTCCATATGTGACTTTGCCGTTTCAGTCAGGCATTGATTTTTTAAAGGCCCAGTGCTCCGTTACAATCCTCCTTTCTATATTCACTACACTGGAGTTCAGTAAACATGATAACTTGCATGAAAAAATGCATGAGTTATAATCCATTTAAAAAGGCTACCATTGGATTTTTTAACATTTAACAGCGACAGTTCCATGAACCATGGTATTAGAAATACTCTGTGTGCAGTTACATTTGAGCTATACATATATGTATTTTGCCCAGACACGTTAGACTCACTTGAATTCACTGCTTAGATGCTTATAGACTGCATGGTTCACTCAACATACTAATTTATGTCCACATGTATGTGTATGTATAAATCAAATGTGATGGGGATACTTACAACTTGTGAAGTTAACATTTACAAAACCCATATACTCTTGCCAAGACCAAAATCAAATGCAGTCACCCACACATTATGAAGGGCTCATATGAAGTCACATTGTTTCTCAGGTATTCTTTAATATGAGTGAAGGAATGGCTCAGTCAACCAAACAGCTCATTTAATTTTTTCACTACCCAAGACATTATGGTATATTTGTCTTCATGGCGGACAGACTCGATCTCATATATTGCTGTATTTCGTATGTTTCGTATATCAGTCTCGTTAAAATAATTATTATTCAGTCTCATATTAACGTAATGTAATTGTAATTAATAAATGTGTACCAAAATATCAGCACGATTTGAGTCAATTCGTCAATAATTTACCTAAGATCCTTTGCTGAAGTCGCAGTCATAAGCGAGTGTAGGCAAATAAAATTATTCAGAATGTGCTTTTTACATTTCTAATATTCCAGTAATAATCCACTAGATATCTTAAAATCCTCGTATTCGGAATACTGTCGATTGTGATCGGAATAAGATGTTTATGTTGTGTCAGATAGGACGCAAGACTCGTGTACTCATAAACGTTGTTGTTTATTAAGTGTCAGACAAAGACACTAA
>JAOVYW010005206.1:12303-37224 GCA_025775045.1 Hiodon tergisus
ATGAATATCAAAGCAGAAAACACTGAATTAAATGAGTGTTAATAATTCCTGGTATAGCTGGATACCCCTGGGATGAAAATCAAAGCAGAAAACACTGAATTAAATGAGTGTTAATAATTCCTGGTAGACCTGGATACTGCTGGGATGAAAATCAAAGCAGAAAAGACTGAAATAATTGAATGTTAATAATTCTTGATTTTCGTCCAATACAAAGCCTGCAAGTTGATTGTAATAACAACATTCTGATTTCGTATTAAACATTAATCTTTTTATAAATTTTACTAAATGCCACAAATATATGATGTGTATTAAGAGATATATTTACAAGAAGACACACAGCAAGGTAGGATCATAAAAAACATTTCTAAATTCCCTGAGGAACTAGTTTATATTAGAACCGCTGTGTCCAGATAACCTCTTAGCAAGTATGTCCATTCATTTGAATGCAAACCAAGACTGAGAAACTGTGACTAGTCTCTGGCACAAGACAGCGTAAAATCTTCACATTTGATTTAGAGATTGTGCTTCAGTGTTTATATATACATTGTTTTGACATTTTGCAAGCAGTACCCACGAAACTTGGAAATTGGAGGTTAAAAAGGAAAAGCAAAGCACCTGATGTTAAAACTGGAATTATTCAAAGCAATCAGAGATACCGATATAGACTCTAATATCGTCATAGGGACTGCTATAGTAACTATAGCAGTTGAGCAACTGCTCACTATATCTGTTGAGCAACTTAAGCTGAATGAATCACCGGAGGTCACACCACTCAACAGAGAAATCTAGAATGGGTGTGGATTTAACATTGGCTAGATATTTATAACACTGGCATATATACTCATCCTGCAGAGCTGAACCTATAACCCTTGGCTTTATTTATAGCTAGATACTTCTGAATCACTCTGCAGCTGGGATCTACAACCCGGATTTTTGTTCTATGCCAAAAAAAAAAAGCAAGACTTTTAGAGCATCCCCCATATGTAAGGCTTTTGGATGTCAAACTGAAGAGAAGCTCTAAGCCTGCTGTCAAAAAGAGGCCCTGCATTCCCTGTGCGGAAATATACTCATACCAGTGCTTATGCAAGGACAATGACACTTTTCAAGGTTTAGATTAAGTAGGATACAGCCTAAATTCTAAAATTACTTGTAAATTCCACTCTGGCCTTCTGTTCATGAGCCACAGTGTTGCAAGGTGCAAGTTTCGCCAGGGAAAAATTTGTAATTATTTCACCGACACAACGTAAGAGCAAAGACCAAAGCCATAAGTAGTGACGTTATTCACAAGCCAGCCGGAGAACGGAAGCAAACTTCTCAGCTGCAACAACTAGGAAAGAACAACAGAACTAAAAGAACTAAACAATAAACACTATCACAGACTTTCAACAACACACAAAAATGCACATGAAAAGCGTCACCAACAGAATTCGAATGATGCTACCCTAAAAAAATGTCATCTGCAAAAAGGACAATACCTGAAAAAGGCACTTTCAGCGAGTTTTACAAACCGTTGCGTGTCTGTAGCACTCGTCATTCTACCTTGTACTCACCCCGGACCCCTTCTCCCCAGGAAGCCCCAAAGGACCTGTGGGACCACGGTCACCCTGCAACAAACAAAACATAACTATGAACCAGAGAAAGGCTCAAAACAACAGATATAACCGTACCAGCTATACTTAGCGGTAAAAAAAAAAAAAAAAAAAAAAAGGATGTCTCTTAAATACATCTGATTAAAATGGGTGTCAAGTCTAAACAGTTGAGAGAATAACTGTGAAAAATGTGGGTGAATAGTAAAAACCGAATTTTATTGCTGTTTTTCTTATACTTAGTCAACCCCAATGCTTCAGTCCCTGCTGATGCATTCAAGATTGCACACGTTACTTCCACTGCCAGCTGTAAACTAAAAAAGTTTATCACATATTTCCAGAATTCTGTATTGGAAACAGAAGTTTAAATCACAGCTCCCATTTGATTAACTATACAAAATGTATACTCAGAATGGAATTTATCGTCTGACAAGGTTGAAGTTGTGATGACAGATTAGTAAGAGTTGCGCTGCTTTAGGTATTGTAAATCTTACAATCTTAGTAGTTATTTTTGCGTCCACACAAGTCTGAATAAAACTAGCTTGCAAGTATTCGTACATATGTGTCTGAGTATGGGTGTAGAAAGGGTTTTCGACCTATAAGTAGTGAGAAAATGTTTACAGCGAATGACAGCATCTCAAGATCATTCAACTTCTCATAGATTTTGAAGAGAAAAACTTCTGTAGATACAATCTGTAGGTTCAGTGTGATTTTCTCTTTTCCAATGGCTCATTCTCACGACTCCAACACATCATAACCATCCTGTTGGAAAATAGAAATCTACGGTGCTTGTAATTAATGGTTTGTATTTTTTCCAAAGATTCCTGAGGCATCCATATCGACACTATGCATCTTAAGAATTGTTATTGTCAGTCGGTGGGTTAGGTAACACACGAACACACACAAGTATTTTCTTTTTAACCACAGTAATATGGCTTTACAATATTAGTCACCCTATATGATAGGGTTTAAGCATATTGTGTGTTGCATGTTTATTTTTCAGTACACGAAAATTGTTAATTTTACATTGTTACACAAATATAACATACGTTTTATCTATTATAACATAACCCATTTTATATCAAATGTTCTCACTCAAATTGATTGCTTTTACATTGCCAGGTTAGGCCAATATTAAGATCTAGATTGTTAGAAAAATAACCTTGATTTTTTCAGTGCTATGTTTGAAAGAGATCTAAAATATTAGAAGTCAAAATGTGCATGACAACACCAGCATCACATAAAGGAAGAAAGCATGCCTTCCACTATTAAAGAGCATAGCGTTAGGCTAAGGGAGTATTTTTGAAACCCCAGCTTTCTAGTCAGAGCCTAAGGTGATCACTCCTGACAGGATAATGGGGGAGAAAACAACTACCTTTTCACCATGAACTCCAATCACTCCACCATTTCCAATTAAGCCAACAGGCCCCTGGAAACGGAAAAAAAACAAGAATCACCACATGAATGTAATGAATAAAGAGATTTACTCATTATTCACTCTTGTTAATTTCCCCAAAGTTTGACATTAGACGTATTAAAGAACAATAACTGAAAATATTAAGGGCAAAGGAAACGACCGTGGCGATTATCTAATACATGAGAAAATCAACTACTCATGTAAAGGAATCAGAGAAGCCAACAACATTAAAACCCATAAGTAACAATTACAAACGTTATAGTAACATTTGCAGCAGTAAATTAACAAAATATATCTCTGCGCGTAAAACATTAAGATGCCCATAATCGATACATGCCTCCAAAGAGGACATGTTTATATTCAGTCCTGTAAAGGTGTTCTTTATTAGCACAACAGCTGTGCTAACGTCCTTTACAGTATATGAAACTACTCAATGAAAAAATGCCCTTCTGCCTAGAGTAATATTCCATAGCTCTTATGCCTTTAGGTCTAAAGATATCATTTATAGTACAATAGTAAAAGAACAGAGTTTGACTTATATCCACGATTGATGGTGAAGGGCATGCAACATCCCCGACTCCATTGGGAATGGCATCGACTTGGATTGAAATACCAGCCTTTTGAGATTTTGCATACGCTTTTGAGAACAATAATGTAAAAAACAGTTGATGTAAATATATGAATAAATCTAAAGGGTATAATTGTTTCCAGATAGGACGTCTGGAAAACTACTGCGGTTTGACACACTGCCAGAAGCTGAGAAAATTCTATTCCTGTTCAGTGTTCAAAATAAATTGACAAAACAATGAGAATTGTCTTGCTCATATATTCAGAGTGTTTGTGTCACTGTATCTACAAGAAAATTATACTTTTGATATTTACAATCGGTCATTTAGGTTGAGTTTCCTTTATTTTTTTATTTTTTTTCTTCCAGCTCTCAATCGATACTCTTTGTGTTTGACAGCACATTAGCAAAATGTAAAAAATATAAAGGGCTAAAAAACTGTCCTCAACTATAAGAAGGTGTTCTATTTTGTTGTGGTTAACTCACATTCAGTTGCTTAAAATATCTTCAGAAGAAGATGATGTTGGATTCAGTGATTTTATGATTTAGGGAAAAAAACATTAAAAAAACATTCAGATACAGGACCTCAATTCTGACCCCTCTGTAATCTGAAGTTATCCAATTTATTTGGAAAGTGAAGTAATGACATTCATTAGCTCTGTATTTGGCAAAGATCCTCTTAGGCTATGTTTTTTTCTTTGAACTTCAAAGAGCCATACAGTCTGAGGCAACTTCTTAATCCTTTACATGTGTTACGGAAACATGAACTGCTAGTTTGTGGACCCTAATGTGCAACATGTAAACACTTAGGTTTAATCTAAAAAAAAAAAAAAAAAGATAAAACGCAATGTAAAGGTCCACGTAGCAAACGTATGTCAGTGTGAGGGTTCTGCTTATCCAACGGTCTCAGTAATCGGGGACTGTATTGTTACCATTATCACCCATTAATATTATACAGAGTATGTCACCTGGAAACCTGTAAGCTGGCTCTTTTTTTATAATACTACATAATTTACCACATCACCAAACTGTAGCTTTCACATACACTAAAAAGGAGTAGGCACCAAGGATGCCATAAAATTTAATCCTAGTATTTTACAAAGATGGACTGTCATTGTTCTCAAACAATAGTCAAAAATGAAAAGCTACAGTAAGGAAGAATACAATGGTATTACAGTGATTTTACTTAGAGCAATATGATTTTTGATCATAAGAAATTGTACGATAACGTTTTAAAGGTTTCTCAGGATTCTGAGATTAACCTAATAGAAAATGCAATTTAAGACATTTCAGATGCCATGGATCAGTAAAGAGCTACACAGAAAGCTGGTTATTTCTAGGGGAAGTGAATTGGCACTTCATTCGCCATGCAAAGTCAGCTGAAACAAGACTCACTTGAGGTCCATTTTTTCCTGCCTTCCCTGTGTCTCCTGATTCCCCCTGCATTTAAAACATTCGTAAAAGTACTTTATTAGCCTCCTTTGTCCTAAATTAAAACAATCAACAAAATAAAACCATGAAATAACAACGTGATAATGTTGATGAAGCAATTATTTGTAATGACAGGCACAGAAAAATTCTCTATTTAAGTTTCTTGAGCAAATGTATTATCAACCACATACTTACCAGCAAATTTAATTAAAAAACACACAAAAAACCGACACAATCAGAAAACAGACCCTACACGTGTTTCGGAATGATCACAGCTTCAGACTTCGACGGATATGAAGGTTCACTATAAGCACTTTAATAATGTGTTGAACCACTCAGAAATGTTGCTGAGTGCAAAGTTAGAGTAATCAAAACACAGATTCAGAAGAACATGTCATGAGTACTACGAACAAATGGTAAAAGTGTTCTATAGCAATAATAGTTATTTTGCACTGTTCTGGAATCAAACCTCAAAAAGGCGTTTTTAAAAGGAATAGGCATATATCAATCCCTTTACGGCAAGAGTGTTAACATGGTTTCACACCAGTTACCTGAATGCAAATGGAAGTCCATTTATTTTCAATGAAAGACACCTGTTGAATCTGCTAATGGTTAGCACAACACCCAGAACATAATTCCCTCCCACTTTCTTTTTCTGTTCTATTTTTTTTTCCAGAATTATTTCATCATGTTTGCTGGACAATAGGGAATCAACTTTTCTTAATTTAATTATTTTATGCATCCATAACCGATTGAGTGTTTGCCTTTCTATAACAGTAATAATAATAATAATAATAACAACAATAATAATAATGACAACTGCAACTGTCTCTACTCAGATACATTTTTAGCGTAATAATCCCATTATTCCTTATTTCAAGGATTTTTATCAAAATGAAATTACGTTTCAGACAAATGCAGAGCCGACCACGTGCTGTCAAAGTCCGTTTAAAAATACAAAAAAATCCAGTATTAGCACCTACATTCAGTCCAGCAGGCCCAGGCTCCCCGATATGACCTTTCCTTCCTGGTCTTCCCTGGGACAGAAAAACATAGACCCAGGTTTGATAAAAGTTCAAATAGAACGGTTAATCATGCAAAACCAAATGCTTTCAACATTTAAAAAAAGTCATAACCAAACTTCTCCTAAGCCATCTCTTATTTTGTATTTAAAACAGAGAGACTCATTGAAATGCAGGAATTCATTACAAACACTACTACATCCAAAAAAAAGCACCAGAAGTTATTATTCACCACATATACGCAAGACCTATCCGGAATACTTGATTATTTTAACTATTCCGAATATGAGATTTCCAAATAAATACAAGACGTCTACATGCAAATTAAATTCTACATCCAAGTAAAATTCCACTAACTGTTCCACTAATATTCACGGTCTGCATGCAAACAGACATATTCAGAACAATGCTATTTTACAGCACGCACAATAGAAATAATCAGAAATAAATTGAAGTAGCATTTGCTACTGATGTTAAAGTACCCAGCATTACTTTTGTAGATATGCAAATCAGACAATTTTATTACATGTGATTAGTGGATTGTAGCCTTAGAGAAACCAGAGGTTTGTTTATACCTGAGAAGTCAAATCTGAGTCTCATGGAGATTTAGCACTTTTTTTTTGTGCAAGATTTAGATTTATATAATCAGAATGCCTGACAACGTAATGATGCAATGATACTTACAAGCGGTCCAGGGCTGCCTAGTGGGCCAAGAGGCCCTTCATCACCCTGAAAATATGGGAAACCCTTCAGTGTCCACAATCGCTTGGTGTATTACATATTGTTTCATTGCTTTGGAAAGCTTTAACAACCAATAATTATAATAAAAACACCAGTGATATTTTCTATTGGTGCTTTGTTGTCTACATAGCATGTTTGCTAATGTAACTCCCAGCTGGATACAGTAACAAGGCTTCTACTCATTCGGCAGTGGGACAGCAGACAATACTGATGTAAAATGCAAAGTGGTAATATATCTCTAGAGAAAACTTAGATGTTTTCCCCTTATTAGTTGACAAGGGATTGCATGCATTAAAATCGCAAACTAGTTCAAGGAACAGCTTCAAAGGAAAGAAAAAAATTGAATATTTCTCCTTCTAAAATGTCTTTTCAGCAAACTGCAGAACACTCTCCGTTGGGCACCAGACCATGCTAAGAAGGTGCTAAGAGTTGACCAGGGTACAGAACGCTTTGAATGACAGTATTTAGTACAACGCCAGTTCTGAATATGATGAAAACTGTCAGTGAGACTGGAAACGTACCTCCAATCCTTTTGGCCCTGGTGGCCCCTGTAGCCCTCTAGAACCTTGAAGACCCTAGAAAATCCAAACATAGCCAAGCCTTACGTCATTGATACAATAAGCCTTCTCCAAAAATACATTCAAGTGCACCTGCTGGGTTGACAGATTTAATGTGTTGCAGGGTAAAAAACCTTTTTTTACCTTAGGTCCGGGAGGGCCGTTGGGACCTGGAACACCAATATCTCCAGGGAAACCCTGAGAAGCATGAACGCTTTTAATGTATGATCAAGTCATAACACACAAGAGAAATTCTATGTTATCCACTGACATGTTTTTCTATGACATCCTTACCTGGTTAGTTAAATGCTAAACCCCATCACAGCTTTGTGAAAAGGAATAGTAAAACCTTACAGGAAACCAATGTGGAATTTAAGCTCAGTGATCTGTTAGTGATAGATTCCGCAAAATCATTTTTCAGAGAGGGTAGGTGACTTACAGAGCATATTCTAAATTTAGAGTTGAGATTTAAAGTTTAATAGTTGTTACAATTTAAAAATGTGTAAGCCAAAAGTTGAAGCATATTTTTCTGAACTATAATACAAATGCTTCATTTTACCATTAATAAATACTTATTATTTTTAACACAATTCAATTCTACAATATTTTGCTCAGAATGTCACTAGATGGCATTGCTTTTGAATTTACACATTAATTACAACAATTACAACAAATATATCACTGTATTCCTGTTACACAATGAGGACTACTCGAGGACCTGATTTTACAACTGGCCCTGACGACATAGCGATAAAAATATCATACCTAAAAAAAGAACACTGTGAATGTAACTTTGTGTAAATAGTGTTCTTAAAAATTCACACACACTCAGCTACACCACGGGATATATGTTGTGCTACGCAATGGAATATATGTGTTATTTACTTGTCTCAGTTCAACTGCTGCCTTACGAGGTTGTTTTCCCTGTAGCTATTGCAGTGCACAACATCTGAAATCCACATGTCCATCTTTCTGCCAGAATTAGACCAAGAGACAAGATCAAACCTGCTGCAGCTCAAGAATAAAGGAATTCTGACCACAAACAGCAAGCTCTTATGGAATCGGGCCAACTAACTAGGCACATGTATTATCCCTCCGATGAGTTCACAGAACATGTTCCTCGAGTAACACTCAACAAAAAAGTTGGAGAAATGTGATACAATTGATCTGGCTTGAAAGAAACCCACTAAAATAATGGACACATATTATTTATCTAAACTCTGTTTTCTTTAAACCTATATTCGTATAAATTAACCAAATCCTTCTGCCATCCTTTTTCCGTGAGGAGTGAGGACAGACTAAGTCAATACAGATGGTTTAGAAAAAAAACATGGTATAGGAAAACATGAACGTTCTAGGAATTCTGATAACCAGAACCATAAATAAGATATTTTAAGCTGCCCTACAAGGCGCTTAGATATACCAGTATACACTTTAAAGTACACACCCTCTTTCTGTTGAAGCAACTCCCTGCCTGAATCTTTCCAATAAATTTTACTTAAATTTCCAGGCATATTATGCATGGTAAAATCTCTAAAAGTTATGTGCGACACAGTAGCTATTTGACATTTAAAAAAGAAAAAAAGAAAAAATTAGTAGCCTGTTCTTTTTCTTCAGCTGGCATTGAAGCACAAAAATATCGACCCAATAAGGCAATAACCAGAAGTATTTTTATAAATAAAAAGTTATCTTAATGGAATTTAAAGGATGGCATGGAAACAAACCAACTGCCTAAAAGGTCCTGGAACCCACCTAATAC
This sequence comes from Hiodon tergisus, assembly GCA_025775045.1. Lineage (NCBI taxonomy): Eukaryota > Metazoa > Chordata > Actinopteri > Hiodontiformes > Hiodontidae > Hiodon > Hiodon tergisus. The sequence goes on from JAOVYW010005206.1 coordinate 21,382, forward strand.
AGAAGTTTCACCCAGATTCCCACAGCTCACAGATGCCCTGTGTTCTGAATAATCCAACATCTATCCCGTGATCACTAGCCAAACAGACTTGTGGCCTGGAAGACTGTCAAACCAGTAGGTTGGAAACCACAAGGTGATTTGGTTTCTCACTCTCACTTCTATGGCTGGGGCCACTATTCAGCCATTGTGTTCATAATATTTAACTGTATTTTGCCTGATGCTTCTTTCTGTGAAAGTACTAATTAAGGGTGCCACATCAAAACCAGATTACTGTCAAATAAAGTATCGCTGCTTATCAAAAATGTGTTTCTTGTCATTTGATCCACAACAAGGGTTGCGAAACTTGCCAGTTCACTTGCCAAAATCCAGATTGAGTTATTTGTTTAGTCTATCAAGAGGTCAACGAGCCATTAACAGATGATTTGAATGAACAACCAAGCACCTTAAAAGTACCTAAAATTATTTTAACTTATGCAGTTTGCGAAAATGACTTTTGTTGTTAAACATAATTTGATACTGCATTTTACCTGCAGTTCAATTATTTTATTCAGTATTATTGACTATACTATCCAATACTCAAAACTTGTTTAAAGGAGGGATATTTTAAAGTCGTTGGATCAATTGATATTAATTATTCTGGTAAAAGCTGGTGTCCTATTGTCCAAATAACATCTCAATAATTCAAATGAGGCTTGAGCACAGACAATCGTGTCACGAAATACAAAACACAAAGGTCACAGTTAAAACCCTCTTGATGTAAATTATTATTAAGAATTAAGAGTCTGATAACATGGGTTAATTTAGTCTCACCTCTGGGCCAGATGGACCAGGAGGCCCTTGAGGTCCTGGCTCACCTATTTTCCCCTATCAGAGAGAAAGAAAAAGCCAACCCGCAATTAGAAATTTCAACACTGGGCACATGACAAACAGCGAGCACAAAGCTGTTTAAAGCTTGTCCAGGCAAAGAATGCGCTGATGTGTTTCCTGGAAATTCTGCATCAAAGTTTGGCAGCTGCCAGCTTTGTGAGTACAAGCATAGTGGGTGGTTTGCCCACCACATGCATACTTTTATATTGTCTTTATATAACGCTTCATCTACGTTTCTGGTGGAAACACACTGAAACCTTACTCAAGTGACAACATAAAAGCAAGATAAACTCCTGTTAACGCACAAAAATACATGCAATGCACCTAGGGAATGCGTATATAAAAACATCAAAATTGTAGTGAGGCCTTTTCAGGATAGGTTTACTGTACCAGAAACAGGTGCAATCCACAAATCACTCCAACATTAAAAGCAGAATAAACTGTCACACCAAACTAGTGTTTTCCCACGCATTCTACCCAGACAGGGCATCGGTTAAGAGTTAAACAGGAGTTTTCCATTTTAATGACGCATGCTTCTTGAGAAGCTTAGAAGAGGGTCCCTTGGAAGAGGGGCAACACAAATACAAACAAAGGCTGAGACGTACAGGTGGTCCTGGTTTTCCTCGAATCCCCATTGGCCCTGGCAAGCCCACTCCACCCTGGGAAGGAACACAAGACACCTCTCACCACGCCGACTACGCCACATCTCCATGGATGGAGACAGTTCTGTTTATGGTTCTGAAGTTATGACCCTGAAAGCACTTGGCCTCACTCCCTATTTGCTTTCAGCCTGATTAACTGCCAAGTTGCAACCATACTAAGAGGAATATTTCCTGAGCGGGACAGACAAGGATATAATTAACAGTAACACCCATTAGAAATTATTTGCTTATTCACATTTATCCCTTACTGAAAGTTATGTTGTAATAACAAATGGTCAAACAAATCCGACAATGTTTTTATTTGTCTCCCCAAAATGAACACATATTGCTGATTATGTAGAGTTGGAGGTCATATCTGGTTAAAAATAAAAGTGATGCAGCTAACAAAGCTAAGAGTATTTTCTAGTTCAAGATTTACACTTACCTTGTCGCCGGGGTAACCATACTCTCCTGGCTCGCCCAATAATCCAGGTTCACCCTATATCACACAGCATTACATAAAGATACAAAATAAAGACAACTAACTTTTACTTCTCTAAATTTAAAACCCACAAGCACAGCACAGCACACACTGTGTTCCAGAAATGCTGCCAATGTACCACAGATGGTTTTACACCTTGGGTAACAAAATACAACAGCCTGCAAAAATGTACTAAAAAATAAATTTTTCTCTGTCCTATACACATGTATTTTCACCATATGTTATCTAATTTGGACGATGACCAACAGCGTTTGGCAGACTAGAAAACACAACTCAAGCACTGTTTAATAGTTTTTGTCCACCCGACCCCTTTCCTCACTCATCCACCAAAGCCCTATTATATTCACTGCAATAATATAAATATTTAGATCACCTTATCACCTTTCAATCCAGATGGCCCGGCAAGCCCTGTCAGACCCTGTAAGGAGGGAACCAGGGATATTCAGGGGCCACATTTGGGAAAGATAAAGACTAACTGTAACCTGGAAAAAGTTCATCAGATAAATTTACCACACCTGAGGTCCCACCATGCCTGGAAGTCCACGAGGTCCCTCAGGCCCAAGGTCGCCCTGTGTAGAGACAAAGCAGTTGAAGGTCATGGGCCCTCAAACAGATTAAGTTGCAACTACTGATCCTCCACCGACGTTATTATCATCATCAAAGGATGCAACTACAATAGACTGACACATCTATTTCCCACTTTTTGGCTGGTTGTAAATGTCTTGATGTAGGTGTTTAGGCATGGCATAATCAATTGTCTCCCATTGAGCCTGATACATCATCGGCCACCAGGGGGCTGTTCACATGAACAATGTGCAGAATGAGGCCATCACAGCAGGTCTTTTAAAGGACACGGTTAAACCTCAACCATTGCCAAGTAGCCATCGACGATCAATGAAAGATGTTTTAATTGCACTGCAATTTCAGAGAAAATGTATTTGTTTTCACAAATTATTTGACGCTTGCAGTTGTGCCTTCAGATGTGTGGTGTCGACACGTGGAACGAACAGATCGGGAGTTTTATTTTCCAAGCACACACTTAAGATCACAGGTAATGAACTCCAATGTGCATTGGAATAAGGTATGTTTTAATGCAAAAATCCGCAGAGAATATGACACATTGTTCTAGATCTGCAGATCATAAAAAAAGGCCAAGCACGGACAAGGTCTGTGTCGCAATAAAGGGCAAATCAATGAATCAATGTCTTCCAAAGAGGAGTTGTTTTACATTGAAGAGCTTTTAAGGAATTGTCAGTGGTTGGTTTAATGGGGAAAAAATAGTTTCGTTGAAGTTTCGTCGACTAAGTCAAAGCTACGATAGGTACCAAAGTATACTAGTAGCACACCCACAGCAAAAAGCTCATATAATAAGCAGGCTGTACAGTAGTGGAAGAACACTGCACATAGCCACAACAATTAACTCCTGCCTGAGACAAAGCAAGGATACAGTAACGCAGTCACAATCACTGTACTTAGCACTCTACTGTGGAGAAAATTACACAGAATAATGCATAACGTATTTCAAACACAAGATAACTAAAACAGTAAAAAGCTTTAGCCCACAGTTTTGGCAAAGAGCAGATCGCAAAAATGCTGTGGAAAGGTAACACGGTGCACAGGCCCAGTTAGGAAAATAAGGGAAGATTCTTAGGAAGTACTCAGCCCCCTGATGCTCAGCTCTGTGTGTCTGAAGAAGAAAAAAAGAGTGTGAGTGTCATGGCCACCATACTTTTATAAGATCACAACGCCGTACACAGAATTTGGACGTACAATGTCAGACAAAGAGGTCAGAATTCTGGGTTCTTAAAGGGGAAAAAAATGACCCTTTCACCATATATCACCATATTTGTTTCATACATAATTGTCCACGAAGAGTGTGAGACTGCGTATTAAGGGAAGCTCTTGTTTGATGCAGCCATTGGATGTCTTGCAGCAATGTTTCTATTAGCGTATTCATTGCTAAATGTAAGAGGTGACTCATTTTTTCCCAAAGATTACAACTCGTGTGGGGTGGTGCTTCCTGCTCTGGTCTCGTCCCTCCTCCAAGGCAGGCTAACTATTATACCTACTGAAATCGATAATGCGTCTTATTTTTCCATTTTCCTGTTTGTGAGGCTCAGTAGCTAGCTAATTAGCTAACAGTTAGCTAAACAGCTTCCCACATTAATATATCAAAATAATCAACATTTGACAATCTGATATATGCATCACGCTTGTACAACTTGATAATAAGCTAAGGCTTGCATTTCCAGCTAACTTGTTAGCTCTCCAAATGCCACTCTGCCATCCAAGAAAAGACCAAAAACTGTCCTCCTGGAAAAACTAGTACTGTCACGTACTACTGAGACTAGACACTGAATGGAAGGGGAGTGAGACTTATATAGAGGAGTTGATTAATGTAATGATGGGTAACAGGTGTGGGTGATCAGTACTCCGGAGAGTGAGAGAGTTGAGTGTAATTGGTAGGTGGGTCCAAAGGATCTGTGACAAGTACACTGAACAGTGCCGGTGCAAAAAGCAATTTTATGAATACCCATACAATGGTCACATACCATTTGTAAAACCTGCAGTTGCAATGACTTCTTTAGTTCTGACCTTGTACAAATGCCAACTTTAATCATTTTGGTTATTTAAGATAAATATCAGCCACCCAAGTTGATCAGGCTCAGGAACTTTCAGGTACATTTTTTGCAATGTAAATTGATGTGTGTACTAAGTGGCAAATACACTCAATTTTTATATGTTTTACTGACACAAACGTTTCGGTTCAAGTCGAACCTTCCTCGTCAGAAATGAGTGTGGACAAGCTGTTTTAAGTTGAATATTATTAATCAATCACCAAATTAAATAATAATTCAAATCCATTGTTGCATGAGGACTTCCTTCCTTTTTGGCCTACATTTGTAATGATTCACTTATCAGAAATGGACGAAAACAAACTTGAAATCCCTGATTATCATGACAACTTAGCCCACAGAGTAAAACTGCTGGATATCAGTCATTAGTAGCCTAATTTTGTTACCTTACATATTCCATATTTTATTTGAACCAATATGGTGTTTGTTAACATGTTAAATTGCTTCTTTTTATTTGATGCCACTGGCAGTATCTGGTCACTCTGGTAGACAAATAGTGAAAGATCACTTCCTCTTTTTGCAATTGGTTGTAATTAGAGATATTTTATCTAATTTTATATTTATGACAAAATTATTACATGCGTTAAGTGAGCTAGGGTTACATTCCCTTTAAAGAGAAATCACCCATAAATGATTAATCATATTTTTTTTTATAAGGGAACACATACTTCGCTTTATTTCAACATTACGCCACTACATCTGAAAATCCTTTCAGTCTGATGTAGGTATTTATTGGGTCTGTCCAAACCCCCCAACACAATTTAATATAAACTTTGCAACTGTAAAATTGCAAAATGTGCAATTCTTCTCCATGTGAAATTTATCACAAAAGCCTGCCCCTGGAGATGCAACCAATTTGTTGCATGGTACATCAAAATATCCACTTTGAATTTGAAAGGCTTCCTTTGGGAACACAGAACTGACAAGATAAATAAGCGTTTCACTGGATTTCCTCTGCTCTCCCTTCAGTTGGACATATGCTTTTCATTCTAATGCGACCAGGGTCAAGTGCTCCAGATCTGGTTCTCCTCCATGACGGGCTTCATACGAACTTCAGATCAGAGATTGCTCAGTCCAAACAGCCCATTAGAAAAGAACTTCATGTTTTTTAACATTGGTAAACATGTGTGGAGTGAGCTAGGGTTAAATTCCCTTCAAAGGGAAATAACACATAAGTGATTCATATTTTTTTTTTATAAGGGGACACATAGCTTTTTTTCAACATTACACCACTACATCTGAAAGTGAACACCATTTATCGGGTCTGTCCACCAACCACCCGCCCCCCACACACGCAGGCTTTAATACACACTGCAAATCTGTCTTTATTGTCCAAGAGAATATGATAGAAGAAATAGGTTAAAGAGTTAATTTTTTTTTTTAAGTTAATGATATTATGGTCTATGGACAGTTTTATCCAAACTGCTTATCCTAGGAAAAAGTGCTTGAAATAGATAAATGCACACAACTGAATCCAAAAAATACTTTATATAGCCTTAATATAGCTCGTATTCTATAGTCTGACAATTGCTATCTAGTTGATCAATCACATCAATCTAGCAGAGCCAAAAGAACTTAGCTACAGTGGACGGAAATGGACTGTTACTTTTTCACAGTAACAACCAAGGACTCATTGCAGGATACTCACTTCCACTCATGTGAACACTTTGTAATTTTTGAGGATAGTGGAAGCCATCTATCTGAAGAAACTCAGAAATAACAAAAACGCGGATCATGTTCATGCTGATTTTGACATAACATATATAGACAAAAGCTTCCAACTGGTGGTCAAAGTTTTGTTTTTTTGCTACTGTGGATATTTAGATTTGTTTAGACTGTAGAGATCTCTGTAGAGATAGCTTCGTTCTGGTACTTATCCTTTATTATTGAATCACAGAAAATGGTGATAATCAATATGTGGAAGAGGCTCTCATGACAGAAAAAAAAAAAAAACGATTTACAGTACCATTCAAGAGCAAAAAATAATATTGCAGTGACCAAAAAATGTATATTCACTTCAGACTTACTAAACTTTTGACAGCAATGGACACAAGAAAATCTAATTCCTGCTGCTAATATTTATGAAGTTAGGTATTGAAAAATAGAGCGATAAGAGGCAGAGAAGGTACAATAAATCAGAGGGCTGAGGACAATATCCCAGGAGCGAGGTACCTGTGGTGTGACTGGCGTACTCACCCTTAGTCCAGGAAAGCCTCCACTGCCAGATCCACCAACAGGCCCCTATGGAACACCAAGAATCACACTCTATACAGATATGTCAGGGAACGCATCGTCTCACTCATCTCATCTCAAAACTCCCTGCCATTGTCCTCGGTTAACTTCAGCTCATTGTAAAGGTGCCTGGAGCCTGGTGCCTGATGTGTGTCAACACATATTATTTGTGGTCTCTAGTATATATTTTACATTCATTACAACATCAGGGAAAATTGAAAAAATCTTATTCCAGAGAATTAAAGAAGCAGTTTTTTTTATTTATTTTTTGGGTTAATTTAAAGATCCATCAATATTTCAATAAAAAAAAGGCAGGAACTCCTTTTCTTAACATTACAATGACACAGACACAAATCCAGATTATGGAAAGAAAACATTTAATATGAACAGTTCCAGGACTTTCAATTCTTCTGTAAAGCTTCAGTAGTATAATAGCATTTTTTCTAAAGATTTTAATAGATAAGTAATTCAGGATGTTTTAGAAGAGACAGCCTAGTGAAGTTTGCATTTTAAATAAAAACAGAAAAACACTTACTTTGTTTCCATCCGGACCAGGAGGACCCCTTTCACCAACATCCCCAACTACACCCTAAGGATAAAAAACAGGCACATTGTGACCAATTTGGAACCTTATTTGAAATTCAAAATAGGTATTTGTAACTTCTAGAGTTTTGTAGAAATTCTAGATGGAAACTAAGCATTCTCACCCTGTATGATGTATGGTATATTATATTTATATAGTACGTGTCCTTGGCAAAGTGCGGGCTTCTTAATGCTGGCATAAATTAATTATGTTGCATACAGTATATGCAATCATATGTAAAGTCCCCTGAGGTCATCCTAAGTTAAAGTTCTACCTTGTAAGAGCACTAAATGTACACATCCGTAGGTTATTTAATAGTTTTTTCCAGTATTGTTTTTAGATGAAAACTGACCAAATGACACTCTTTTCCTTTATAAAGTGGCTTTACCTTCAAAAATGTACAGCTTTTGACAGTTAATTTAGTAATTTTGCATTTATGTATATATCTTGTGTAATTGAAATATCTCACTTGTCTTCCTTTAGGACCTTTCTTCCCAACTGGGCCGGGAATGCCCTGTAAAATAATTGAAATAAAAAAAAATTAAAAAATATGACTTTGTCTGGCGTAGGAATATTTCTCAGTTTCCCATGGACCTTTATAGGGTCAAGGCAATAATATATAATACAAGTTCTACTTTAAACTATCCCTTCAAAAGTATTTTGATGGATTTTAAATGGAGTGCTGACATTGCAATGTAGGTTTATTTTCATGGGTATGAGCAAAAACTTAAATGTCTTAATCTGCATTACAAATGCAATTTAAAATCAAAATATGACTGAATCAATGTGAGTAAAAGATATACATTTTTCCATCAGAATCACAGTTTGGAGGTTGGAGAGAACGTAGGATTGCAACAACAAATCAGATAATCTGGTTTCCTTGTGCGATTTTCACAGTGTTCCACATCATGTTGACATTTACTAAAACGTGCCTTCAAAGAGTGTGCGGCTATTTCTGAATACAGGGGCAAGCTAGACACCCTAACAGATGACAGGAGAAAATAACATTTTGTTCAAATTTTATTTTTTAACAAAGTTGTCACAAAAAAAAAGGTAAAGAGATTTTCTCAATAGGAACCTAAAATGAAAAACACCCATATGGCCATATAGCCAACATTGGTAAATTCCAAATGAGTACTGTGTTCAGTTTGCAGCCCGCATAGTACAGGGAATCCTCTAGGTCGAAGAATTGTTATGAACTACTCCAACAATGACGATTTATCAAGATACTTCACTGAGCTTTACTGATGTACTTTCCCAATGGCCCCCACATTTGAGATGCTGGACGAGATGACTTACTCTTTCGCCCTCCAGACCAGGTGGTCCGGCCACACCGGGAAGTCCAATGAAACCCTGAGAAATAAACAAATATTATATTTTACTCACTAATCCTTTTTTTTTCTCCAGACCAGCTGCAGAGTTTTGAATGTTCGAATATACAGTGGATAGTTGAACGCACAACTATTCCCATACATTTAAAAATGTGATCAAAAGTTCTGTTTGGACAGTCGCAGAATACCCCTACAATTCATTTTAATATCATCAAAGCATATGTATATATACAATATTATAAGAGTTATGGATGTCAGTTGGCTTACATTGGTAATCTACATCAGTAAAGTCAGCTTTGATGGCGCTGTTTTTCTTATCTTCACTGCAGTCAGAAATTTACAAAGTTTCTTTCATTTGTAAGCTATTCCCCGCAGGCAATGTTATTCAAATTCAAGTCAGATACTTAGAAATGCTCTCTCTCCTTTAGAAATGCTCTATCTTTCTGTTTACGTCTCATACACTACAAAATTTCATATTTATGAGGTACAATCAAACAATCAGTCATACCAAACAAAAAGATAAGGAGAGGAATTTCTGTTGTCCAATGTCTTGTCTTGGTTATAGAAAAACAGATGCATGTGAGGCAATGTGAGGTGCCCACAGCCACCACTCGTTTAAAGCGTGGAAAATGATTTCGGGGCCTGCGGGTAATTGCTGTGTTTTGGCGTCTTGCTAATTGGAATCACATGTCCATTCACTCAAGAATGGAAAAAAAAAGATATATGAGAAGAAGTCATTACTCCCTGATCCCTCTCTTTCTCTCTTCCAACGCAACTTCATCTAACATTCTTCAGCAGTGGGACATCACTGATAAGAAAAGCTTATGTCATCTCTAGGCCTATATCTTTAAAAAATATATATCCTTCCATTGATCTATTTTCCTTGACACTAATTTTTTTCTGATGGCGATTTGACATGGGAGAAAATGATAGATGCACTTATGATTGCAATGCTGTAAATGCAGACATACATTTTTTTTTTTTAAAGCATGCTTACTATTATTGATACCTAGGCAATGTACAGGCCACCTGTAAAACATTTCTTAGTTGTTTCTGTTACACATATATGAAAAAGATGCAGCACTTTGCTGCACCAAACACTTGGGTTGAAGTCAATACAATTAACTGCATACTAACACACATTATTCAAACCTATTTTTAAGAGTAACCAGCGGCATTGTTCATGATCTCTTTCTTATTTAATATTTATATGGTTATAAAAAATCACTGCTTGTTTTTCTCATATACCTCTATCAACAGTGGATTGGCAATTATGCACATTTCCGGATCCTCTCGCCTGTCAGGCCGTGTTATGCAAGGAGTCCAGTTCTGCTCAGGTCAGGAAATACCCTGCATTTCTCCCACTTTCCTAAGCATCTTGCTTTTCCGTCAAGGCCTGAAACCCAAACCTAACACCTCAGCAAGTGCTGAGCAGGCCTGAGCTTCCTGAGGAATCTGCAGTGTGGAGCACGTCCTTTGTTAGAAACACAGACCAAGACACAGGCCCTCTTTTTGAGCCCCAGGCACGCCACTGTCTAATCTTTTCAGGAAATTAAATATTCACATTTAGAGTCCAGAAAGTAGAAGCTTGAAGCCCGTTGGAGCGCGTGCTTTCTTTACTTACTCGAACACCTTTAGGACCCGGGTTACCTTCTGGTCCTGCCAAACCCTATAACAGAGAAGCCTTCATGAGGAGGATGAAGAATTTTACACATTATACAGAACCATTTTTTGATTGACATTATGATTGTTCTTTATACATAACAAAAAGATGATTTAACAGAAGAAAATGTTGGAAGCACTAGTAGTATTTTTTTGCACAAATAAAGTAAATACTTGAAAATTTGAATGCCACTGACATGGTATTGAGGAACAGAATGATTTATGTGTAGCGTTTTACTCACACCATTATGCAAACCATCGTTAAATAACTTTTTGTTTATCTACCAAATCCACTTAAAAACTCAGTATGGGATTGGTCATCAGCAGGCATCCCAGTTTAAAAAAGCCTTTTTTAGCAAAAATGTTTTGTGTCTTTCCCTCAGTTTTTACAATGATACCAGGATGAGAAATAAGAAACCTTTCCACTTCTCAAAGTCACAGAAAGCGATGAGCTACTAACAAAACCAGGTGTTAACCACAAACCATGAAACTTAATCTTTCTTGCCCCCTTTGTTTAACTTGACAGCTTTGCATGAAGCCAACCTTGAAAAACTGGATCCGGCTCTGGCATGACCACCCTATTTATGGTGATGGGCAACCCTTGACACCACAGTGGAAAATGTAAGGTTCAGCCACTTGTCTCGCCCGACTAGCAGAGGTGACGGACCCTTGCTATTTTGAGACGGCCCCTGTGTTTAAACTCTTTTTATATCCAGTGGTAACATGCCTGACTTTGCTTCAATAAAAGCACAGGAACTTCAATTAACTTCCAGAGAACCAAAATCTTGGGATGGATCCAATTTTTTATTTTCTACCACATTTTTAATGCACCAGTCAAAATTGGAGAATAGTGTGATTTGAAATCAAAGCTGAGGAATATATATCTTAGGGCACAGTCTGCGCGACTGGGTAAGCACTTTTGCCAGCACCTTAATTCAGCCACTCAGAAGATCCTGTATTTGTACATATATCTCCTTTGTTAAATCATTATTTTTTTTTTACAATTTAGTTACAGTGGCAATAAATTCAAGGTTTAAAAAACTGGGTGATAATTACTGTTTTTTGGTTTTTCCATAAATTAATAGGTGTGTGTACTACTGGATGTAAGTGTAACCAAGCGAAATGTAGGGGGAGAGATAGAGTACAGGGGGAGGAAAACAGGCTAAACATTGGAGAAAAACCTTGAGACAAAGAATTCTAGAGTTTAGTCACTGCACCTGCCTGCCAGGGTAACCTGCTTCCCCGGCCACACCTGAAAGTCCTGGCCCACCCTGCAAAGGGAAGGAAGAAAAGGAGTTAAGAGAAGGGAATCCCAACCTGGGCTCAATGCTGCCAACCTTGTATTTGCATTCTTCTCCAAGCTGTGTCTGCGGCCCAGTCTGCTCTGACTTCTTTTTTTTAAATTATGATTTTATTATACCCTGACATTTTCCCTAAGGGATTTGTGCTATTTGTTTTGGGCCAACCTGAACACGTGTTTGTTTCCTGCCTGAATGCTTAGAATGCTTCGCATATAGACAGATGATAGGTGAGAGACAAAGATGAGAACAGCTGAAATGCATGACATCCAAAGTGCAGCTGTACATGTGGTATACTATTCAGCTGCATGTAAAGAAACTGTGATGAGGCTGGGTATATACACTTATTTGCCAAAACTATGTGGACACCCCTTCGGCTATTTCAGCCTTATCCGTTGCTGACAGGTCTATGAAATTGAGTACACAGCCATGCTATCTCCATAGACAGACAATGGCAATAGAATGGCAATTACTGAAGAGCACAATGACTTTCAATGTGGCACAGTCACAGGATGCCACCTTTCCCACAAGTCAGTTCATTAAATTTCTGCCCTGCTAGAGCTGATCCGGTCAACTGTAAGTGCTGCTATTGTGAAGTGGAAACATCGAGGAGCAACAGCAGCTCAGCTGCGGCATGGTAGGCCACACAAGCTCACAGAACAGGACAGGAGAGTCCAGAAGCTCATGGCACATGATGCATGGCGCTGTCCTCACTTGCAGAACTCACTACCGAGTTCCAAACTGCCACTAGAAGCATAGTCAGCACAAAAATTGTTTGACGGGAGCTTCGTGAAATATATTTCAATGGCCAAGCAACAGCACACAAGCCTAAGATCACCATGTGCAATGCCAATCATCGGCTGAAGTGGTGTAAAGCTTGCGGCCATTAGACTTTGGAGCAGAGGTTTGTTCTCTGGAGTGATGAATCAAGCTTCGCCATCTGGTAGTCTAACAGCCGAATCTTGGTATGGCAGATGCCAGGAGAACGCTACCTGCCCAGATGCATAGTGCTAACTGTAAAGTTTGGTGGAGGAAGAATAATGATCTGGGGCTGTTTTGCATGGTTCGGACTAGGCCCCTTAGTTTCAGCGAAGGTGACTCTTAATGCTACAGCATACTGTATTATCTATTGGGGATAATGTTCGATGAGCAGCTGTCCACAAACTTTCAGCCATGTAATCTATCACTTACCTGTTCTCCTGGCAGACCTGGTGGCCCAGGATACCCCTTTGTACCCTGTAGGAAACAACAAACAAGAAAGCAAATCTTGTCAAAAGCTTTAAAAGTTCTTCTCAGGTCACTCTGGTGAAGTCAGGACAAGGGATGAGAGTCGACTGCAATGGGAAGCTGACCTCCACCTCTGTGCGAGGATGCGCTATGTTTTTCTAACTCTATTTGATAAGACATCAACTCGCGGTTAAGTGTCACGGAGGCTAAGAGCCTGCATCGACAAAAAGTGTCGACAACCAATCAATTAAAAACTCCCTATTAACTCAATAAGGACAATTATTGGTTCATTAGCCTTGTCCAACAATATTTGGTTAGGGTTAGCACAGGGTTGAGCGCTCCTGCCCTTCAGTGTGTCCCCTAATATATAACTTGTCATGTAAAAGAAACTGTCTAGGAAAAAAGCAGCAGAAACAGATTTTTTAAAATGATGCCAAAAGTAAGGATTACAGGTGCCAGGCTGTGTCACTGGCCAGTTAAGGTCAAGCCGATGTTACAATTTTCATGGCCCTTTATGGTGGAGCCATTGCGATATATCTTACATTCAAATCAGCAAAAGCTAATTTATATCGATAGTCCCAAAAATAAAACAACGAAAACAATATAATACAATAAAAAATATGTGAGTGGTCAGAAGTTATCTTTGATTGTCTGGTGAGAATTAGACAATTTCATAATATAAATTGTTAAAAAAGACAGAACTGTTCAAAAACAGTGTATTTCGTTAATGAACACAGCATTTCATACATAAATCACTTGTGTGCTGAAATGAAAACATTCAGTTCTATATAAACATTTTTTAAATGATCTAGGCTACTGTATTATAAACAGGATTTTCTACATGAAAACTGCCACACCTTTTTTTAGTGAGTAGATAATGTTGTGAGTTGTTTGACCGCTTAAATGTGACTTTTGAAATATTGGGGTGAAAATAGCTTTCTCTTCCCCTGAAAACAAAAAGGGGGGGGGGGGTCTCTATCTGTAGAGTCACAGGCACTAAACCTAGACTAAATAACAAAAGATCTGATTTGATAAGACCCTATTCTGAATTAACTAATGAGATCCTGAATGATCAGGACACAACAGAAAGTAAACTGAAAAAAATATAGAATTTTACATTATATTTCAAAATGGTTTACATTAAGTATAGAGACCCAATAATAATCAGTAAATGTATTGGATTCATGGCTGAGTGGCTGGATAGCACTGGAACACTTCTGCAGGCCATTCTCACCTTTATTTTTATATGTATGTATATTTTTATAAAATGTATTTTATACATTTTACCATTTATTATATATCCCTTTAAAAGATACCCTATGACTCATGCTTCTCTGTATTTAGACTGAGCAGAGGTGTTTCACAGACACTACTTATAATATTCATCCACATACCTTAAATCTTTAAATTTGAAATGGTGAGTAAATCTTCACAATCCACCTATTAGCCTCTACATTAGTCATTTCAATATAACATTTGAGGTTTAATCTTACCTGTGGACCAGTTAAACCTGGTGGGCCTGGCAGACCTGGAGGACCTCTATCACCCTGGGAAAGATAAAAAAAATAAACCTCCGCTTTCTTAGCACAAATACAACATGTTCCAGGTTACCAAGAAGATGTGAAGGAACTTAAATTGAAGGAAAATATATAATGTCTTGGCCCTGCCAGGCTGGGATCACAGAAGAACAGAAAAATGCTAGGAGGCTGAGTATAAAATAGTTCTAAAAACAATGCCAGGTATGCATCCTGTGAAATGCTATGAAGTCGAGGAGCTGTAGGTCATATATGTAGGAAGGAGAGCAGAGACCAGAATTTGTGTCACTCCCACCTCTATTGTGATGGATTACAGTGAAGCCAAGAGGGCATTGTGAAGATATAAGATAGCCGCCTGTCTTGCATGCTGAGTAACTGTTTCTCTCAGCACTGATTCTTTACCTTCTCTCCAGATGGGGCTTGGCCTGGAGATAATCCTGGATCACCCTTGGAGCCCTATTGCAGACAGATTGTTGAGATCATTGCTAATTATTATGTTCATCCAACGATTACCCATCGCTGCCAATTATTATATTACATATTATATATATGCATAATATTATAATAATTTCTTACAATTATGATAATAATATTATTATTATAATTTCTTGTAAATGAGAAAGCTATATTTGACATCTTTTTGAGGATGGTTTTGTGGATTGGTTTTTAGTGACTGCCTGGTGCCATGAGACCATGCATCAGTAGTGCAATACCAGTTAACCCATACTGTTTAGCCTATTTGCTAAACATTTTAAAGGACCTTAGAGGCCTTATCTAGGCCAAATTACCTAGTTTGCAGTGTTACACTTGACCTATTAATGCAATAAGATTACTAAGACAATTTACGAGCATTACAAACTGACTTCCGTACCCATTACGCCACCTAAACTGAACTAAATTCTGTATATTTATATATTTTGGCTGTCACATTGTAACAAATGTTTGTTTATATGTCAGATATAATTGAGACCACAGAAACAATTGTTCTGACATTCCTGTGCATCAATTATGGATTTGCTAGCAGCAACGAATCATACAGTATATGGCAGGGCTATGATCTGATCAATCAGATCAATTTGATTCGCAAGGTGTATCCTAAGGTGAAACATAGTGCTGAATCCTGGGTCTGAAGGTAAAGGGTTCAAATCACAGGTGGAACTGTATCCTTGAGCCAAGTACTTAAACCTAAATTGCGTAAATAAAAGTAAATTAAAAATTTAAATAGGTCAGAGAATGTGAAAAAGTTTCCAATGGATGTCTGCAAAGCTAATAATGATGGCTTAACAACAAACACAGGCTATATTAGCAATTACTATGCAAAATATCAGG